>QLPN01004865.1:4848-66075 GCA_003314395.1 Albatrellus ellisii | reverse complement strand
TCTCGTCTTTATTTACCTTTGTTTATCTCTAGTTCATTTCGCGTTTGTGGCTGAGCCACTTATATCACATGGACGCGTACTTACTGCGCTTTACTGCGCATATTCGTTTACTTACTGCGCCTTACTGCGCAACTTTACTATACTTAGTTCTCTACTCTTGTATAAATAGTTGACAAACTGGCGGTCTTAAACCCCAGTCTTGTCAACTTCGCAATCTAGGGATTCTCCTTATACTGTGCTTGATCTAAGCTCGTCAACCACTCGCTTCATTCCTTTCTAAACTAAGTCTAAGAACTCTAAAAGCTATCAAGACATCTTACACTAAAGTTAAACTGGATCCTCATATCGTTATCGGTGGAATCATCCTCATAACTATATCGTTGATCCCACTCTTCATCGTCATTCGGAACCTCTATTATGTTCATCAAATCAACGTCCAAACCTTGGTTACCAGGAGTAACATATTAGACCTTCCCTAAGACCGTCCAATAGGCTGCTCTTAGCACTGCGTATGGCACATGCTGTGTCCATACTCTCTTTACTGCTGCAGATATGCTCTCTGCTCTCTTCATGTTGCTCAATATCATAACCATTATATCAGTTCTTATTGCCTGCCCAAGCCTGCACTCACATTTTATGATCCAATTTTCAAGTTGGTCTTCCTGTTTGTATGTTAGATGCATCTAACCAAACTTTATCTCCAATTTGATATTTTGGTGTTGCTCCTCTGTGACTGCCATAATATTTCTTCATGTCATCAGCTGCTTTTCTCAATGCTGATTCTGCATCTTCCCTCGTCCTCTTCAACCCTTCAATGAAATTTTCTACTGAATTGATAGTGGACATCTTGCCTGGTTCAAATCCCATATGTGGATTTTGTCCAGAGTTTAGGACAAAGGGAGAATATTTTGTTGAGGCATTATTGTAACGGAATTCTGCCATTGGCAACCAATTCATCCAATCTAATTGATGATGATTAATGAATGTTCTGAGATATTGCTCTATCTCTTGATTGATTCATTCTGTTTGTCTGTTGGTTTGTGGATGATATGCTGTGGATAATGCTGTTTTTATGCCCAACAATTTATTCAACTCTTTCATCATTTTGGAAGTGAATTGTGGACTGCAATCCAAAAGGATTTTCCTGCTGAAATTGGGCAGCACAGCTAGGGAAGCAAACACCATGACATAAATGAAGTAGGCATCAAGCCCAAAACTGTAAGATAGAGAAGATGTGTACCAGAGGGTAGAGGGTACACAGAAGGAAGAGAGAGCTGCATAGAGCAGGTATGTCAGAAGAGAGCTCAGAGAGCAGAAGAGATACTCACCTCAGCACATGCAGAAGTGCTGAGGTTAGATACTGACAAGGTAAAGAAGATATAGTAAAGGCTAAATAGAGTTAGAGAGGGGCCTGAACTGTAAAGATAGAAAGAGATAAGGATATTGTGAGTGCAGACTTGGGCAGGCAATGAGAACTGATGTGATGGTTATGATATTGAGCAGCAACAAAGTAACAGACAGCATGTCTGCAGTGGTAAGAGGAGCATGGACACAGCATGTGCCATACATGGTAAAGAGAGAGCTGCAGGGACGTGGTAAGAGAAGTATAGTGAGAGTAAGATAGGGTTGTACTCACTCAGACATGTAGGTCAGATGTCTGAGGAGCTGGTAGTGTGGAGTGTCTATCTTATATAGTAGGTGTGTAGCAGAGTTGGGGCGGAGTGTGTAAGTGGAGAACAACAACTACTATAAGGAGGAGGGACGCATGTTGTCCAGAAGTATGTGTGGAGTGGGTAGTGCTTGGACTTGTAAGAAGTCCAAGGAGTGAGTAAGCATATGTGTAGTGTATGTATGTGTGTGAGGAGCAAAGCCAAGGGGAAAAGATATGTGGTGGAACGTATGAGGAACAAATCTAACAGATATGGAAGTATGTCCAGCATCCTAAGATAGGTAAAAATCAACAAGTCCATGATGCTTCCAAATATTGTCTCTGAACAGTCATGTGACTCCTTCTGCTGTCACATCTGAAGTTGTTGCCATGGTATGAATCATTTTGGAGAAGCAATCTACCACCACTAATATTGCATTGTATCCTTGACTATCTGGCAATTGAGTGATTAAATCTGTTGATATGATTTGCCAAGGATTTGATGGTGTTTCATTTGGCATTAATTCTCCTTGTGGTTTCTTTGGGAATGTCTTGGTTCTTTGACAGATGTCACATCCCTTGACATATCTCCCAACATATGCGGCCATTCCTTTCCACCAAAATGTTCTTGACACTATCTCCAGTGTCCTCCATTGTCCTGGATGTCCTGCTATAGGAGTATCATGACATTGTTTGATGACTTCAGCCCTACAACTGTCTTGGACAAGGATTTTATCTTTGTACATCAATAGTCCTTGCTTGTTTTCTCCCCATCCAGCTATGGTTGCTTTTTTGGCTTCATCTCCTGACAATTCTCTCCACATCTTGACATCTCCATCCTTTACTTGTTCATTGGTGATCTTGTTGAGGAGTGGAATGTTGTTTGTTATAACTGCATTGATATGATTTGAAATTTTGAAACATTCCAGTTTTAGCAGTATGATGTTCTCATTGTCATGTTCCACCCCCTCTTTATGATCTGATCATCTTGATAAGAGGTCAGGTTTGGCTGAACTCTTTCCCAGTCTGTGGGAAAGGTGAAAGTCAAACCTAGAAAGAAACAGGGACCATCAAGCCTTGTGATGGTTTAGCTTCTGGGCACTCATAAAGTACTCTAGGTTTTTGTGGTCAGTGAGGATATCAACCGTACTATCTGTCCCTTCCAGATAGTGTCTCCACTGCTCCACTGCACATATAATAGCAAGCATCTCCTTGTCATATATATCATAATTCCTCTCTGCTGGAGATAGACTCTTGCTGATGTACACCACTGGGTGCCACTTCCCATTGTCCCTCATTTGTGATAACACTGCACCAGTAGCATAACCCAAACTGTCCACTTCAACTAAATATGGTCTATGGGGTTCAGGAAAGACAAGAACAGGTTGTGAACACAATGTTGTCTTTAAATTGTTGAATGAGTCTTTTTGTTCCTGATCCAAATGCCATTTGACATCTTTTTGAAGAAGGGAGTTGAGGGGTTTTGTTAATTCTGAAAATCCTCAAATAAAATGACAATAAAAGTCGGTGAAACCCAGAAATGAGTGAACTTCTGTGACAGAGGTTGGTAAAGGCCAATCAGCTATTCCCTGTACTTTGACAGGATCCATCGTGATTTTGTCAAAGGAAATTTTAAGACCTAAATAGTCTATTTCCATCTTTTCGAAATCACATTTTTCTGGTTTCAAATAGAGTTTGTTATTGTGTAATATTTGGAGGACTTCTTTGATGATATGATGATGTTCTTCCAATGTTGCTGTAAAGATGAGGATATCATCCATATAGACTATGACTTTTCCTCTAGTGATGAGTTCTCTGAAGAGATGATTCATCATAGTCTGGAATGTCACTGGGCTATCAGTGAGTCCAAAGAACATTACAAGTGGTTTGAATAGTCCTTTGTTGGTAATGAAGGCAGCCTTCCATTTGTCTCCTTCTTTTATTTGAACATTGTTATATCCCCATCTGATTTTGAGTTTGGTGAAGTATTTGGCCCCTTTGAGTTTATCAATCAATTCAGAGATAAGTGGTAGTGGATATGAATTTTTGATTGTAATCTCATTGAGCTGATGATAATCTTGGATTGGATGTAATTCTCCTGATTTCTTTTTGATGAAAAAGAATGGTGATGCCATTGGTGATTTAGAAGGTTGGATTTGTCCAGATTTGAGGTTTTTGTTGATAAACTTCTCCAACTCCTGTTGTTCTGTAAAGGACAAATTGTAGATTTTTCCCATGTGCATCTTTGCTCCTTCTTTCAGTTTGATTGCATGGTCCTAAGTGTGTTTTGGTGGTAATTCATCAAATGATTCTTTTGTGAATACCAATTTGAATGCATGATACACTTTTGGGACAAGATCTTCAAAGGATTTCTTGATCTTCTTCTTCTCTGCTTCTATTGCTAAATCCTGGGAGATATTATGAACTGCTGCTTCTTTCTCATCATCTCCTATCATGATGCACAGGATTTTGTCTCCTTTACAAATTTCATCATCATCTTTGTCTTCTACTTCTACCATTGCTGGTACTTCTGTTTTTATTCATTCCATCATTTTCTTCTTCCTGATCTTCCTATCTGTGACTACTCATATGTGGCAATGTCTTGGACATCTTGTGAATTTTACCACACCAGTTTCCCAGTTTATCTCTGGATTGTGGATCTTTAGCCAAGTTTCTCTGAGAATGAGATTAACTTTTCTTAAACCAGTGACACAAAAGGTAGTTCTTTCTGTGTGGTTTTGGATTTTGACTATAAGATCTACTGTTTCTTTGAGTGAACTGTTGTCATTCTTAGTTCCATCAACATTGTAAACTGTCAGACTCCTATTGCTGACTTTATTCCCTACTGTTATTTTATCTTCTCTTTACTTTCTTTTATGTTTATCTTTAGATCATCTGATAAGATAAGATCTTCATATTATCTTTTATCTCATCTTATTAGATATCTTACTTACAGTCGTTATGGTCATCTTGGAGATGGTTCCCACAGATGCTGTGCATCTGTCAGCAGTATTCTCACACTTGCTGCACCTCTAGTTACTGTTGACCTGCCCTTAGGTACTGCGCCTGGTCCGTGCGCATGATCCAGTACTATAAGTAGATAGGTAGCTAGACAAATAGACCCCAGCTTGTTACAGCTGGTTCCATCCCCTCTTCTATAGTCTGAGTCTTCTCATCCCTTGGGCTTAGATCCAGGGCAGCTCCCAGTAAGTCTCTCCAAAGGAGAGC
Source organism: Albatrellus ellisii (assembly GCA_003314395.1). Taxonomy (NCBI): domain Eukaryota; kingdom Fungi; phylum Basidiomycota; class Agaricomycetes; order Russulales; family Albatrellaceae; genus Albatrellus; species Albatrellus ellisii. Next base: position 61,199 of record QLPN01004865.1, on the reverse strand, counting down.
TGGGATACATCGGGAGTCGGTGGTCTCGCACTACAGATGTCCGCCGTAGGCTTGACGATCCTGACATAAACTGGTATAGAGATTGGGAGTTTCTTTGTGTTTAGACAATTTGCTTTCACAAATTCTTTGTCTATATAACATGTAGTTGCTCCCAAATCTACTAGTGCTTGAATAGATATCACTTGTCCATCCTCTGGTTTCTTTATCTCAAGTTGAATCATGGGTAATTCTGCTCTTACTCCCATGACTACATGTTTTTCTTCTTTAAGAGAGGGCATACTCTCTAATGTCTCTTTCTTTTATGTCTTCACTTCTGATGTAATGTTGTTAAATACTTCGATTGGGTCACATACATTGGTGTGGTCAACAGCACCATCATCAGGAGTAAGTACAGAAAAATGATTCAAGGATGAAGTAGCAACATCTACTACTCATCCTTTCCAAAACCCACTTCCTTTGTGATTTTCTTAATTGCCTCATCATTCAACATCTGGGAAAATTCTTCTGTTGTCATGCCTCTGATCTGCTCATGAATTTCTCTGATTTTCCCAGTGCGTCTTTGTGGACAGTCCCTGGAGATGTGACCCTTCTCCCTGCAATTGAAACATATGATTTCTCTTCTCCTTTGGGCCTGGTCTACATCCATGGGGATTGGTACATTGCTAGCTCTTTGTGGTGATGGATTTTGTGGTGGTGTGTACTGATTAGTTTGATAATTTTGAGGTATCCAGTGTTGATTATCTCATGCTTGGGTGAGTTGCTTGAACTCATGCATATATCTATCAGTAGTTTGCACTACTCATTGCCACCCTGTGTATGTTGTTGGGGGAGGGTCAATGTTATATATGTGCTGTAGAAGATCAATGTTGAGTCCTCTTCTGTAGCAATCTATGAGTGCATATTCATCATATTGCATCTTTGTTGCTGTTACAAGGTACTTGCTTTGGCACCTCATAACAGTTTTCTTTGTCTTTTTCTTTTTTTCTTCTTTCTTATATTTTACTTACTATAAGTGTAGTATTAACTACAGCAGTGAGCTTAGCTCCTACTTATAGTAAGGACTCATTTCTTCTTTCTTTATAGTACTTAAGTATTTACATACTTAAGTGTGAGCTTAGCTCCAGGTACTATAAAGACTTATCTTTTCTCCTTTTATTTTCTTTATTTATTATAACATTTACTTGCTAAGGACTATTACTATACAATTGGCAAGGACTCCTACTTTCTCATCTTTGTTTATCTTTGTTTACATCTTGTTCATGTCATGCTTGTGGCTGAACCACTTACTATAATCATGGACACATCTTAGGTCATGTGACCTCATTGATTGCTGTGCAATCATCATTGATCCATGAACCTTATTTACTTGTACTATCTTTAGCACTTTGGTTTTGTATAAGTAGTTGAAAGACTGGCAGTCTTAAACCCCAGTCTTGTCAACTTTGCAATCTAGGGATTCACCTATACTGTGCTTGACTTAAAGCTTGTTACCCTCTTGCTTCATTCCTAAGAACTAAGCCTAAGATCTCTAAGTCACTCTATGTGTCACTAAGTTATCCTAAACTTGTCACACTAGATCCTTGTTTAGTCATTGGTGGTATCATCCTCATCACTATCTCATTGATCCTTCTCTTCATCGTCATCAGGAATGGTTACTATGCCTATCAAGCACATATCAATTACCTTGTTACCAGGGGTATTGTTATAGCAGACCTTCCCTAAGACCATCCAATAGGCTACTCTTAGCAGTTGCTAGCAGTAAGAATTCTGTTGTATAATTTTCTGCTGTCTTCCCCAATTGTCACAGTTTGTGTAGAGCCTGTTGTGCTGTGTGCACTTCATCAGGGCTGCTGAATTGTTCCTGGATCTTGGCTTCAATTTTGAGCCAATTTTGGAAGGGCATAGGGTAGAGGGGATTGAGGGGGTTGGCCTGGTGTAGTCACTGTTTAGCAACTTGTAAATTCATCCACTGTTCTGCCGATCCTCCTATCATAAAAGATAGGGCACATGTGATCCAGTCACTATTGGTCCACATTTTGTTCACTGCAAACATGAGAAATAGTTCCTGAATAAAAGAGTCCATTTTCTCTCACTTCCCTGAATAGGGAGTAGGTGAAGAAACTTTGACTTGGTGTTGGGCATATATGTGGGCCCCTGTGCCTGTGGCAAGGCCAGACATACTGGCTGGTGTAGGGATTGGGATTTGGTGGGTACTCATCATTGCTGTGATACTGTCCAATGATTTGGTGATCTCCACCAATGCATTTCCCATTTCCAGGCTCTGAATGGCTTGTTCTTTGTGCCGGTTGTCTGCCTCCATCCTCATTGTCTCCATCATATCCTTGAGATCTGTCACTCGCATTCTCATTGTTTCTGCTGTAGTATCTCTTCTTTCCCTTTGTCTTTCTTCCAAAGAGTCTTCAACCATTGGTGCTGGCTCTCTGGCTTCCCAATTGCTGGGTCCTTGACTCATTGCTTGCCTCAGAAGATGAATGTTTGGGGAATTGAATTATAATATGCACTGGTTCACTCCCAGTAGTGTGGAAAGAAGTGCCATGGAAATTCTTCAGGATGAGTGTTGTAATATTGGTTGTGGAGTTTGAAGAACCAGATGGCTTGCTGGTGACAATACTTGAATGTGTTTCTGTAATAATGGATGAGGGCTTGAGGAGTGTGAGGATGGGTGGGTGCAGATAGTGAAGAGGTAAGTCTGGCATATGATTTGCCTGACCTAGTCCTCTTTTCCAAGCAGAGTATTCTCAGAATGATGAAAAATAAAACTGTGCAAAGTGAAAACTCTTTGTACCTTTTTCAAGGGTACAAGCCTTTTAAACACAGAGTGGAAGGTGGATGTAAGGTATGTAGATACTAGTATATACATGTTACCAGTACTATGAAAGAATTCTCTGATATAGTAAAAATTATAGTATCTCTGGTCTGAATGGTTGTCAGAGAGATCTTCAATGCCCTACTAAGTGGTAGACACCCTAGCACTGCTCACTGAGGCAATATCAAGCCCAGCACTGCAGCTGAACTATAGGAGATGATGAGAAGGATGCAGCAATTTGAAACATATCTCAAGATCTAGTGATAGAGGCAGAAAAGAAAAAGATAAAGAAATATTTTGAAGACATTGTTCCCAAAGCATATCATGGGTTCAGATTGGTCTTTGCAAAGGAATCTTTTGACAAACTACCTCCCAAAAGACTATGGGATCATGCTATCAAATTGAAACCAGGTGCAAAAATGCATATGGGGAAAGTGTACAATCTTTCCTTTGTTGAACAACAAGAGTTGGGGAAACTCATTGAAGAAAACTTGTAAATCTGGACATATATGTACATCTAAATCACCAATGGCTTCACCATTTTTCTTTATCAAGAAGAAGTCAGGAGAATTATGTCCTATTCAAGATTATTGTTGCCTCAATGAGATTACTATCAAGAATTCATATCCACTACTGCTCATCTCAGAATTGATAGATAAACTCAAAGGGGAAAAATATTTCACCAAACTTGACATAATATGGGGATACAACAATGTTTGAATCAAAGAAGGAGACAAATGGAAGGCTGCCTTTGTCACAAACAAAGGACTATTTGAACCTCTTGTTATGTTCTTTGGACTCACCAATAGCCCCACTGATGAGTATCATGTGCATGTAAAGCTGGAAAACAACCATCAGTGACATCAGGCAAACACAGCAATATAAATGCACTGCATGTGACAATCATCCATAGCCACATCAATTGTGCATTTGTTTAGGCATCAGACTATAGGACTGGGATCAGCCAATGAGGAGCAGGATTGATAAGCTGTATAGGCTGAGACACAGTCCATGGTGTCATGAGTCACAAAGTCAGCATTTGGTGTGATTGGCACTATTCCTCTTTTGCTCATCCACTATAGTATGATACTTTATTTGCTCATGTCCAGACTCCACTTCATTTCAAATATCCCTATGATTGCTGGGATATCCACTAGGTACAGTACCAACTCTCTTTCTTCTCCTACTTTACACTGAATATATCTGGGATATCCACTAGTCAAAGTGTGATTGTCCTTTGTTGTTTTTAGCTTTTCTTCAGCTGTTCAGCTTCAACATAGCATTGGCCTCACATCTCACCTATCACTTCCTGTGTGCTGTCTACCCATACCTGCATCAACATGATCAAGTGATTATCAATGATGTCTGTGAGAGTGCAACAGAATATGGAAGGTGGTAACACAACTTGGTTCTCATTATCAGCATCCCCCAAGTTGTGATCTGGTCATCTAGATAGGGCATCCAGTTTTCTGGCTATTCATCCAGGAATGTGCATGATATTGAAAGAAAAATATACAGGGTCCATCATGCCTGTCAATATGACAGTTTTCACACATCTCAAAAAACTTGTGGTTGGATAAAACTGATATGAAATGTGGGGCACCTTTTGAGGTAATGTTGCCACTTGTCTACCACTTTGATAATAGTGAGTAACTCTTTGATCATAAATGTCATAATTATGTTCAGCTTCAATGAACAATTTTGACATAAATGCAACTGGGTTCCATAACCATGTTGAGACAGTATAGCACCACAGGCACTCTTTGAAGTGTCACATTCTAACTGAAATCCAGTGGATAAATCTGGTTTAACAAGTACCAGAGTGGTTAGGAATTTTGCCTTGAGGGTTTCAAAGGCATGATGTATAATCAGGCCCCATTCCTGCCTATGGTCCTTTTTTGTCAAACTGTTAAGGGGGCAGGTGAGATGTGATAGATGATGAATAAAATGACAGTAGAATCCAGCAAATCCTAAAAATGAATGGGCATCCTGCATGGAGGTGGGAATGGGCCAATTGGTGATACCTGTGACTTTGACAGGATCCATCATAATTTTCCTGGCTTGAATTTTGAGACCCAGAAAATCAATTGTGTTGCATTCAAATTTGCATTTCTGCAGTTTCAGGAACAATGGTGCTCTTGAAGATGGGACAAAACTTGAGTTACTAGACATCAATATTCCTCTAAGGTCTCTGTGATGATCAGTATGTCATCCATATATATGAATTCATATTCATCATAGTTTGAAATGTAGCTGGTGAGTAGTGAATCCAAAGAGCATGACCAGGGGTTTGAACATTCCATGATTGGTTTTGAATGTGGCCTTCCATTTGTTGGTTTTTTGTTCCCTCTATCCCACAGACACTTCACATACTGTCTCCTACATCATACATACATCTCCTCTTTACTCTACTGGCTTCTTACATCCACCAGTAGAGTTTCACATGGGTTCAGTTACTTGACCCACTATCACCCCTTCTGGATGTTGTGCATGCAGGTTCAGGTAAGCAAGGATAAACAGTGTAATTAAGACAGCAGATCCCCAAAGGGAAAGAGGCTACAAGCATAGCTGCAGCATGGTAAGAGAGTGGTGAATGCAGTATGGTGACACCAAGTGAGAGAGACTGTCAGACAGAGCGAAAGATGTCTGAGTAGCTGTAGTGTAAGAGCCCATCTTATATAGTGTCCACAAGTATAGTTAGAGTGGAGAGTAAGTGACAGAGCACAAGAGTGCCCATAAGTGGGAGGGATGTGCATCATCCTGGAGTATGTGTGGGTGCTCATATATGCAGGTGGAGGTATAGTCTGAGGAGAAGGTGGGATGTGTAGCAACATATATAATAAGTATGTAAAGTATGCATGCATAGAGTGAAGCTGAATGAAATAGTATAGTATGCACATGAATATTCAACAGATGTTCCTTTATCTTCCAAGGTTCAGTTGCCTCTCTAACCTTACTCTGTGTTGACTTATGGTACATTTCCTTTCTCAGCTATTATACTGTGACACACTTACAGCCACAACATCATAACAGTCCATGCTCCACATCTTACATTATATGTATCAATTGTGACTACTGTAAACAATAAGAAACAAAGTTTCCTCTTTCTTATGCATGGCCTGTGCTCAACACTCTGCCTTACTATATCTACTTTGCTCTTTCACTTTTACACCTCAGTACTTCTGCTAGCTGTACATGCAGGCTCTGGGATGCAACAGCAACGATGATATAGATCAGGGACAATAGGTAAGATACCCCTAGCATAACTAGGGACATGGGTAACTGCATGACTGCAGTGGCAGTGAGTAGGTAGTTGCAAGCACAGTAGTGTGAGGCAATGTGGTTTAAGTATGCTGCAGGGTTGATAAGAGAATAAAGGAATATGATGGAGATGTAAGTACTCACTCAGACTTGGTAAGAGATGTCTGAGGAGAGTGTAGGTAGTATGTCCAGCATATATAGTATTTCATGAGTAAGGTTGAAGCGGAGTTCATGTGTGTAAGTACAAGGACTGCCATATGTAGTGGGGACATGCATCATCTGGAGTGATGTGTGGAATGGGATAGTATATGGGCAGTCCAAGGAGTGGGGTGTAGGGTCTGAGGATGGAAGTGTGTGTATATGTAAGTGTGGTAAGAGGTACATGTGTGTATGTAAAGTGTTGTGCATGGAAGTGTAGAGAGAGAGAGAGAGAGCCAAACAAAAATGTAGTGGTATGCACAGAATATTCAACACTAGCTTCTGAGGTGAGTATTGCAACATCTTATTCTCTCACTCTCCCTAATTCCAGTACCATTCTAGTTGCTCTTATTTCTCTGCATACCATCTATCTCTGTACATCTCATTCTCATCTCTCAGGTACTCCATTATGTGGGACCTTTGTCATCTTACCAATGTCATTTGTCTCCTCTCCCTGGTTGCTGTGCTGCCCAAATATCATAACCATTCATCTCCCTTTTTGATACACATATTGTGTAACCCCATCAGATGTTGAACTTAGAAAATATATGAGCTTGTTTCAGTTTGTTGATGATGTCAGAGATAAGGGGCAATTGGTATTTTTTTGATCATCAGGTGATTGAGTGATGACAGTCTTGTACAGGACAAAGTTTCCCATATTTTTGTAAATGCAGGCTTGGGCAGGCAAGGACAAAAGGTTATATATGATCATGCAGTAGTAGATGATCCCCAAGGAAGATAGAACAGCAGACATAGCTGCAAGCAACACAGAGAGGCAGCAAGAGTGGCCACACACAGTAGTGAAGAAAGAGATGTCAGACAGATGTAGAAAGCATCTGAGGAGTTGTATTGTAGTGGGGTCATCTTATATAGTGTAAGTGGGTAGAGTTCAAGTGGAGAGTAATGTATAGCAGAACAAGGACTACCAAAGTGAGATGTGGGGCATGCATCATATGGATGCAGTAAGTGGGGCCCATGTGGGAGAGTATGGAGTAGTCCAAGTAGTAGTGACATGTATGCATAGTACATAATTGTGAAGTAAAAGAGGAAATGCTGAATGAAATATAGTAAACACACAAATATTCAACACTTTCTTCTTGACAAAGAAAAATGGCAAGGAAAATGGGGATTTCAATTTGCAGGTATAGCCTCTAGATTGTATATTAGCTAAAAATTCATCCAGCATCTTTTGTTTGACAGGATTCCAAGGATAAATTTTGCAATTCACTAGGAACCACATTGTCAGGACCCAAATTATGACATGCATTTGATGTACTTTACCATGTGCCTTTGGCATGCTTTCCCCATACATACACTCATTTACCATGACAATACAATAGTGCATTATTTACTGAAACAAACTATTTCTCTTCATCTCAATTATTTCTGATCCCTTTAAACCTACTATACGTCATTGTTATCTCTTACTATTTGACACACATTTACCACAACTTGTAGCAGTATTATTGGTATGACACACATATGCAGCATGGTCACTGCACAGGATGCATGTCACTGTGCACACTGTGGATCACTGCAGATTTACTTATGACCTCTTGCATGGACAATATGGGATGTCAGGCTGCTATTATTTTCCCTATTTTTCTCTTCATTTTCCTCTATTTTCTTATGTCTCTATTGTCATAGATTTTACAATCACTCCTGATCTATTGAAGCAATTCCCACGGTCATACATTCCTTCTCTTCGCCTTTATTGGCCAATGATGTGTATGTCATCCGATCTCCGATCGGCCTGTTCTATATTTAGTTATACTTCATTTTCTCACCCTTACTGCACATGCTCACCAATCCTTCACACACCTGCTGTGGAGTATCACCAATCACTCTCACACTTGCTGCAGAGCCTCAGTCAGCACTGACATGTCCCCTCTATTATTAGATATGACATCATTACTATAGTTTCTCATTCTCCAGCCCTATACTGTACTGCATGGTCTGTGCACACTCCAGGGTACTATATATACATAGGACTCCTAGCAGTTTATTCCCCAGTTCTGATCATCTGGGATATCCACTAGTTGAAGCACGATTGTCCTTTTCTTGTTTTAGCTCTTTCTTTAGTTGTTCGGCTTCAATGTAGTGTTGGCCTCACATGGGACTTAGCTACTCATTACAATACTTTTAGGAGGTGTGCAGGACAGAACTCCAAACTTATACACAGTACAATAAGAGGCCCATGCCTGGCAATATCCCTCAGCTGGGATAACCACCAGGTTAGCCCTGGGACTATTCTCTTTGTGTCTATTTTCTATAGGCTAATACGATCTGGGATATCTACCAGCACATGAACCAAGCTGATTTATAGCACTTGTCTCCCCATCACTCTTATTCAATCCATGTCATGCCTATTCCTAGCATGTTGCATCCAACCTCCTTTATTCATATTCAACTGTTGTGTTTTTGTGCTTGCATGCACCTCACACATATCTGGTTTGAGATCAATGGTATGGTCCCATTGTAAAAATGGAGGCAATTCTCATGATGCTTGTTCTTCAAACACTTGTGAAAATGTTTGATATGGGACAGGGATAAAAGCATCAAGAGAGATAAGTGTGTCTTTCCCTTGTTTTGCTTGTATCCCAAGTTCAGTGGCTTGAGACATTCAATGAATCCAATTGTTATCAGGCACCCCAATAAAGAGTTCATCTTTATTGTCTAGTGGTACCTGTCCTTGCTGGACAAGGCATCAGAATCACTGTTGTTGGGTTAATTTTGGATGGACAGATGGTGACAGATAATGTCTTCCTCCTATCTTGATTGCTGGTTTGCAATGAATTGGACAACAATTGAATGATATGGCTGGTTTGGACCAATTGATTTCTGGGTTATGCATCTTCAACCAAGAATGCCCTCAAATAAGATCATTGTTGCTGAGGTTGGTAACATATAGTCAAATGGTCTTGACATGCAATCCAATCTTCATGTGAAGAGTCATGTAACTTCTAACATGTCCCAGGACATTCTCAGTATTGTCTGTGTTTCATATGATTCATTCTTGAATGAGGAATATAATTGTGAGGTTGTACTTGTCAATGATTTTTTGATGGATAAAGTTATTGGTAGCACTGCTATCAAGCAATGCTGTTTGTTATATCATGCAATTTACAGATAGAGTTTATAGTGTAGTAATCAAGGTAGATGTGCTAGAATTGATCTGTCATACAAAATATCTCTAAGATGTTTGGTTCTTGCCTGTAGTACTGCAGGTATACCCAGACATTTTACAAACCTACTGACAACTCTGATAATGACACCCTATCTTCAAGTGATAAAGCGCAGAGTTGTTCATATAGCCTTCAAATGGACTCTGAGGTACCTTTGGAAGTAGATGAAGGTGTTGACTTTCTTTCATCCTCTTCATTGGCTACTTCTGTAATGTGGGCTGGATGTGGTGTAGGATGCAATATGTCCATGGGCAGAGCAGTTGGTTTGGTATGGTCCTCAGAGATCTACATCATCTAAAAGAAAGGGGAATGTTTTCCTTTGGAAGGATACTGCATGGCCATCTGACCTAGTTTGCAACATGCAAAACATCACCCTTTGTTTCAGAAATGTTTGTGCTCTTCCTCTGTCATTTTCTTCAACCATATTCCTCCTGTCTGTCCTACTACTCATTGGTCAACATCCATGGCATTAGGGTATCATGGTGAAGGAGAAGAAGGGTAACATGGAGAAAAAAGAAACCAGGTTTCTTTTTTCTTTATGTTCACACCAAAGCTGATCAAGATTAATGGCACATTGCATCCATTTTTCAAATGTTTCAGGAAGTTCAGCCATATAGATATGACCAATGAGAGTGCTGTTGAGGCCACAGTGACAGTAATCAATCTTGATGGTGTCTCCCACAACTCCTGCTTTGTCAGCTAAGATGAGGAATTCAGCATTATACTATTCTATCATTTTACCCTGTTGTCTGAGTTGGTGAAGGTCAGTGAGTGTACAATCAGCTTCTTGTGGGTCACCAAATTGTGCAGCTAAGCCAGTTTTAGATCCAGGGTAAGTTTGATTTTTGGAGAGATGATTAAGCACATATCTGTCTTTCCAGGGTCATGCCATTCCTTTCATCATGAATAACAAAACAAAAATGATCTTCCAATCATCATCAACATGTTGAGAATGGGCAAATTGTGGTAGAAGTGAAGGGAGCTGATGATGATGATGATGATGATGATGATGATGATGATGATGATGATGATGATGATGATGGTGCTGTAGGTATGAGAGTGCAAGAGTGTACACAGAATGTAGAGGGAGCACAAGATACTGGAGGTAAGTACAGTATGTCTGAGGCAACAGAAGTTGAGACCAAACAACAACTAAAACAAAAGATCAAGGATGATCACACTTAGACTAGTGGATATCCCAGATATATTAGTAAGTAAAAGTAAGAGAGGATAGACACTACTGTACCTAGTGGATATCCCAGATGATCAGAACTGGGGGATATCACTAGGAATTGTGTAGTATATATAGTATGGTACTCTAGGGCAGGTCAATGAACTAGCAAGGGCTGTGCAGTAAAGCTATAGATAGAAACCAATCATAAAGAGGCTGACTGATGTCCACAGTAGGTGTGGGAATGATTAGTGATACTCCACAGCAAGTGTGAGAGAGCTGAGTGAGCATCCACAGTAAGTATGAGAAAATGAGTCATAAGTGGTTCATGATCAGGCTGATCAGAGATCAGATGACAAATGTGTCATCAGCCAATGAATCCTAAGAGAATAAGTATAAGACCAAAAAGATTGCTTCACTAGATCAAGAGTGATAAGAGGATTAGTGGCAATATAAATATAGGAAAATATAGAGAAAAATAAGGAGAATGAAAGGCAGCCTGACAGGAAGCAAGGGAAGGCAGAGGAACAGGAGAGACATCACCAGCTGGCAGAGCAGACAGAGCAGACAAGGGAGCAGAGACTGGCAGAGAGGGTGGTACATGCAGAGGGTGACAGTCATCACCATCATTACTGTGACTGTCACTATTGTCATTGCCAACACTGGGACCAGGAGGAGGAGGAAAGAGGTGAAGTACAAAGTTAGAAGTGATAAGGCAGGGAAAGCAGAGTTTGGCAAAGGTAGCATTACTACTAACAACAACTTTGTAGGCAACAGCATCTCAGAACCACCACCCCTGACCACCAGACTTGTATCTGACAAATACCATCAGTGAGGATTGAGGTTCAAGCTTCATGTGAAGATGATGAGGAGTATGGACATATGCTCAGCAATCACAGACATGAAGGTGGGAGATGTTGGGGACCAGACCCATGGTCCAGGTGGAGTGAGGAGTCTGCCACTTCAGACAGCACATGGGAGAGCAATTGTAGGTGTGAACAGCTGCTTGGAGTGCCAGTTCCCAGAAGCCACCCATTAAACTGGCATGGTGCATTATGGAGAGCATGCAATCAATAAGTGTTGGGTTCCACCTTTCAGCATGTCCATTCTGTTGTGGAAAATAGGGGATGCTGAGCTGATGAGTGATCCCTTCTCCTCCAAGATAGACTGCGAGTCAGCAACAAACTCTCCTCCCATATCTGTCTGAATCTCTTTCACAGTCCAACCCATTTGGTTCTCAGCCCAGGCAAGGTATGCTTCGAAGGCACTGGTTAGTTGATATTTGGTACATAAGGGGTAGATGACACCAAAACTGGAGAAGTTGTCCAGGAAAGTGGCAAAATAGAACTTCCCATTGATGGAGGGAATGTGCATCAGTCCCACTAAGCCAGAGTGGACCAGTTCATATTTTGCAATGTGGAGATGAAGAAGGGTGTCCTAGATTGTTTACCAAGGGTGCAACCTGAATGTGGATGAGGTGAGACAATGGAGTGTTGGAAACCAAAAACTTGGGCAGTGGTGATCCACTTCACAACTTGAGGAGAGAGATGACCAATGCACTGATGCCAGATGTTGAGGGATGGTGAGGAAGACATTGCATTGAGGACAATGCTGGGCTCCATTTTTAGCCAGTAATTTCTGTTACCCAGGTGACCTGTACAGTATTCTTTTCCATCCCATGATATCATGCACATACCATCTTTGTGAGTGATTGTGAATCCAAGGATGTCAAGTTTGCTAATGAATAGGTACCAATGGTTTGTACTTGGTACATGAAGGATATTGCTGAGGAAGAGTTTCATGGTGGAGTTGTTGGAGTGAAAAGTGGTTCTCACAATTGTGCCAACACCAAGAGAGGAGATAGCTGACCTGTTTCCAATTTCAATGCTTCATAGATGATTAGAATAGGAATGGAAGTCAGTTCTATACAGTGATATGTGATCTGTACATCCAGAATCCAGAATCCAAAGATTGTCATCATCTAGGTCAATGTTGTGAGGGTTTGAGGAGATTGCAGAGAGTTTGTGTGTGTGATGAGGTTGGGTGAGAATGAGGTAGAATATATCAAGGACAACAAGGAGGAGGATGAAGAGCATAGACCCTGCAGGGCCCATAACCTGATGAGCTCCTGGAAAGGCAGTACTCACAACTGCAGGAATACACATGAGGAGTGAAGAGAGAAGAGTCCAGACAACCAGTCAACCAGTGCTCCAAGTCACATGAGAGAGGTGAAGAGAAAACATCAGAAGAGTCAGCTCAACAAAGTACAGGATGGCTAGTTGTATACAGGTGGATAGTGCACACAGACCATATGGTAAGTAGTAACTAGAAGTGTGACACAGTGCAGACAATTGTTCAAGTGGGATATCAACAAGATAGGTTACCAATAGTGTAAGGCCCTCAGATAAGCATCAGTCAGCAATGCACAGCATTGCACAGCATCAGTAAGGATGTGCAGCATCTGTGGGAGAATGAGTCATAAGTAAGTAGTAAGCAACCTGATGAGTAATTGTATATGTATCATAGATTGGGCTGTTATCCATGATAAGATCTAGATGAGATTATATCTATAGATCTATATGATATGACTAGATCTTGAACAATAATGAGATTGAAGACAAGGAAAAATAGAGAGAAATATAGGGAAAATAGTACATCCTGACAAAAACCAAATATGAAGTGGATTTTGGAAAGGAGCCAGGATTGCAAAGTGTTCTGCACATTTCACTTAATGTTAGGATTGGCATGCAGTGATGCAGCTGATCCTAATGAGTTCCAGATGGGGTTGCTGATGTTGAATTTCATTTGTCCTACTCAACTATGATATGCACTTCTCACACTCTGTAGATACTACTCATATATTACCTCATCTTTATGTCTACTGGCACCTTTGGAGTTGCCAGTACTCTATCACATGGGTCTCTTTATCCTGACCCACTCTGTACTCCATTCATCACACTCTTTGTTCTGTTTGTGCAGGTTTAGGCAGGCAGAGAACATGAACATAGTTGTTAGGCAATTAAGCAGTGTATCCCCAGAAGGGAAATGAATGATGAGTGTGTCTGCAGCAGTGTAGTAAGACATGGGCACAACAAGTGCCATGGTGTGATAGAGAGAGATGTCAGACAACATGTCAAGATGTCTGAGGAGATTGTAGGTATATAGTCCAACTTATATAGTATGTGGTGGTAAAGTTGTAGCAGAGAGTATAAAGTAGAATACAACAGTTACTATGTATGGAGGTGTAGGTTGTCCAAGGAGAAGGGACAAGGTGTGTGGTGTCATGTGTACGTAGTTGTGTGTGTAGGAAGGTCAAATGAAACATACTGTACACACAAAAGATCTTCAACATGTTCTACAAGATTCAATTGGCTCTTTAACCTTGTTATATCTTACTATATCAACCTTATCATCTTGTCATCCTACCTCAGCACTTCTGCAGCTGCTGAGGTATGTTCTCAGTAATCTTCTTTATTCTTCTCTAATGAGTACCTTCTATCTGCAGTCTCCTCCGTACCATTCTTATATCTGGCTACACTTTGTTGTCTTTCTCTCAGGCATCCCATCATGTGGGACCTTCATCACCCCATCAATATCATCTGTCTGTTTCTGTTGGTTGTTGCCCTACCCTCCTTTCATCAGCTGGTGCTAGGCAATCCAACAAGTGAAGACAAAGAGAGAGCTTTGGTTGGAGCTCAGAGAACCATGTAAAAAGGTACATGATATGTTGAGAATGGGCAAACACAGAATAGAAGTGGAGGGAGTTGATGATGCAGGAGAGGAAATTCTCCCTGAGAGTGAAGGCCATGAGCAATGCTGTGAAGACCATGATCATAAGATATGTCCTCTGATGATGGAGGATGAGGAGGACAGAAAGGGGTCACTCCTCCCCATAGTATGCCAAGTACTTGAGATCATTTTGAGGTACTCCAGCAGGATGATGTTGAGGGCAGTCATGGTAATGTTGATGATGGTGATAGCAGCTGAGAGTGGAGAGTGTGAGGACAGAAGTCCCACATATCCCATAAAGGGAAGCCAGGCACACTCAGTCTTAAGTTCATGCAAAAGAGAGAGGATGTCCAGCTGGAGCAAGCTGGGATCTATTTATTAATCTACTATCCTACTTATAGTACTATGGAATGTGCACAGACCAGGCACAGTACATCTACAGGGATGCATAGCATCCATGGGAATAGTCTCAGGTCTAGGCTGTAATGACAGTAAGTGATGATTAGATATGATCAATAGGATAAGATGAAGATAAAGGAGATCATATCTAACCAGATCAAGAGAAACACTAAAAGAAAGAGCTGAAAGAAAACAAAAGGAGTAAACATGCTAGTAAATAAGCATCTCACAGAGAGCATGAGAACTTCAGCAAGAAAAAGAAAGCTGAAGTGAGAGAGAGTAGAAATGGAGATTTATATATGCAAATGGAATAGAGTTCAAGTAAATGATGTAAGGTTTGAACTCAGAAGAACAATAGACATGCAATGAAAGTAGAATAAAGGAGTGTCCTAAATATGGAGTGACATGTGAAGATGAATCACACAGATGATAGAGTGTGAGAGCAACAGCATGTGAATCACAAGCACTTGATGATAGATAGAAGACAAGGGAAAAAGAAAGTGATGATGATGATGCTGATGTCACTGGAGATGAAGCAGATAATCAAGAAGATATACAAGAGGTAAAGTATGAGGACTACCAGCATAGGTATGAGCCTCTTTATGGCACAGTGGTTGAATGCAGTATGGTAAGTTACTAGTGGCACAAGGGCACAGAGTGAATGTGTAGTCATCGATTTATAGTACAGATAGAATGGACTGATGGAAAGAGGAGAAAAAGAGAATCATAACAGTTAACATGCTTCCACCATGGGCAATTCAACCACTCAGCCCCCTGGGGGAATTGGTTCAGCAGATGGCACCAATGCAAATCCTCAGCACAGTGGCCCTATGTTATCATCTTGAGAATATTGGGAGGATGGTAGCACATGTCCTGGAGTTGCATGGCCAGTCGTACTCCGAGTAGTGAGTGAGGTCAGTAGTTGCACTGGTAGCAATGGTTAGTGCAAGGATATTTCCACCAGTATCACCTGCCAGCTCATCAAAGGTAAACACTTTATCCTGGAGCCTATACAGTTGCAGGGCATAGTCTTCAATATGAAATCGATGCAGTGTTGCCAAGCTCAAGAACAGACTTATGTGAGTCCTTCTGAGCCAGCACTCAACCTCAGGTCATTCAGGTGCAGAGTACAAATGACAGTAGATGAAGTGCAAAATGTATCTGGCTGCTGGCGGCAGCGTGGTCGTTTCTGGGATGTGAGGAGCCGCATGATAGCTGCCAACTCATTGACCTCGCCAACATGGTGCTTAAAACACCCAGCTCCTGAGCTGTGCAGGCGTACGCAGCTTTTGTACAAGAGGCGATTCAGTCCCGCCGCACTACTGCATCTTATAGAGCAATGCTGCGATTACAGAAGCGACGGCGTCAGAGATATTGCGAAAGGAAATATCCTTACGGTCGTGGGTGGGCAACGAGAGTTGTATTCAAGTCCCACAAACTGTCGTGAGCTGCTGACACCATTATTAGATCTCTGATGGTAGCTATGGCAGCCACAACAGGGACATAGGTAAAAGTACTGCACATCCCAACACCCTGACATTCAACATAGACTATTTGGGGAGTAGCTGTAGTCTCCTTCACAGACCTTATGCATGTATAGCACTTGTGGGGGTCATCGCATCTCCTCACAGACCTTGACTAAGTACAAGCACAGTCATCCACCACATGACATGCTGACATCCTCCTTCTCCAACTCAACATCTTGAACTGATGGTTTCATGTCGTATTGCCTCAGTTTTTCAACAATTGACAACTGGGACATACACCCACGTTAGACAATACTAATCACTGTTGTCTTGGTATGCGGGTTTACGGCCCCGACGCCGTGCCTTTCCTTCCTCATTTGTCGCGATATCTCTACTATTATTAGGTGCATTCAGAATCACGTTATGTAATGCTGTAGTGCTAGCAGATGTATGTAATCTGATGCTCTATGCAGATTTCCATCTTTGGGGTGGATGCTGTGGATGGGCAAGCGCTTACTCGCCCCGCCGTATCGGGGGAGTAGGTGAGTTGTGAGGGCAGGGTCTGAGAGGCGGCGTGGGCATGAAAGGTTTTGCGTGTTGGGGGTATGCTGGTAGGAGGGAAGGTGTACATCTTCCCGCGCGCCGCAATCGTTGGAAAAGAGTCAGGTGGGCATATGAGGGTCTCATTGATTACAGTGATGGGATGTCCTCGTTGGTCTCCGGGGCAGGGATGCGGGGAGTACAGCCTGTCCGCGTGGATACGGATATCGTGTACTATCTCATGAACTGCCCCGTCACGTTGTTCGATCCATAGTGTACTGCGGAACTCAGAAGCTTATCCCACTGATAGCAGCTGCTAGCAACGGTTCTGCCCACCATCGCTTTCCCAGGCAGTATGTCGTATATGCTACATAAGTCTTATTATGGTGTCGCTTCACCTCTTTCACAGTGCGCGTTGCATTGGCGTCTTCGGCGGTATTTGTGAATGGTGATGGGTGTTAGACGCGGATGTACGGCACTCGATACGAAACAGGTAGGCCAATTGCGTCGTATGTGCATCGAAGCCAGAGGTTCCTTGACGATATTGAATGGGCCTCATTATCTCTTCTTGTCCGCAGCAACTTCTGCCAGGGTAACTTGTGTTTATATATGCTTCGTTGTCGACCCACAGACTCTATCTACCACTATGTCTCGATTCCAGTCGCGCTCCCAGGCTGACGCCTATATCAAATCTCTGCGGATATTCGATCCACAGTCACTCGACGCTAGCGGGGCCGCGCTCGCCACGACGATCAACGAGTTCGAAGACACCCTCGATTATAATAACGCTGAGACGATGCTTGCGTATTCCATGGCAATTCCAAACGCATTTGAATACATTATATCAGGTCAGATCCCTCTCCGTTGGTCAGGGGGCTGTGATGACACATTGCCGCAGCTTTGGGTCGGACGGCGTACAATACCATTGTGTGGCGCCTTGACAATGGCATTCCCCAAGACCTCAGCGAGTTCTCGACCGAATGTCTTTCTATGAAGGCGGTAGTGCGATTGTCTGGCTACCTTTTCGCACTCAAGTACCCTAGCCCGGAAGGACGACCTAGAGAACTCGAATATAATAATCGAACGACCACGTCTGCACTCTCCGCGCTTCGGGTTCTGAAGGAAAAGATGGACGACCCGAACTTCGCCAGGCAAGAGGCTTTGGAATCGAAAAGCCCCTCATTTAACAGGAAAGAATCCGCGGCGCGGTCGCGCAAGAAATCGCGCATATTAACACATTCTCGAATGGAGATAGATACCACACCCTTCCAGTTTCTTTCTATACCCGTTCCAACGATGCATTCGGAAATGCATACGACTGCAGCGGAGCTGCTCAAGATTTTACGGGATAATCTCAAAGTAGCTCTCCTTATAGCTTGTGTTTCTTTGGTGTCGTTGCTCATTGTCATCCTTCTAGTTCTATTTGGGCATTCTCCGACGAGAAAACCTTGCCGTTCACATCAGGTTAAAGTATTTGAATGAATTGTATACCTTTGAAGATAAGAAACAGGCCGCGCCGGTGGCGGGGGTAACGTCTCCAGCGTCTGGCTACAATGTGTCTGTCTCTCCGTCGACTCCGACGGTCACGAAAGCTTTCCGAGAGTTGAAGGCGAACCTGTACTTCGAAGCTGCAGAGGGCTTCGGGGACTGGAGGATCTATCTGTCGGGAAGGGCGATAGATCATTTGTATAAAATTAAGCGTGGCGATGGCAAGAATTTTGACATCGTCTTAAACAAGCTCAAGTACGTCCAGCCCTTGTTTTGTTATCAACGGCGTCGACTCACTCCCACACAGAGAGCTATCGAATGGACAATTCTCGTCGACCAACCAGAAGCGGCTGACGAATGGTGATTCTCCAGTAGACATCTATCGAGCATGGCTCCCCGGAGACCTGCGCATCGTCGTTAGTTTCCTTTGGTCTGACGATGGTCTGTCATCGTTGAATTGACGCTTTCTTGTCCACAGTATCAGGTAGACTACATCCAGGACTCCCAGGCCAACGTTCGTGTTCTTTGTATCGTTCTTTGTATTTGCGCATGCTGATGCTCTTGCCATCAGTCCTGGGAGCAAGGTAATGCGAGGATTTCCAGCATGGTGCTCGTCATAGTCTCACAGCTCTGTCAGCCCTCACGATTTTCGGATTTTTCGACCACGCCTCTTTGCGCCGGGAATTGTGGGACAAGTTGAGTAGGTATCTCGCGCGCAGAGGAAAGGACTATGTCGCAAAGTAAGTGGAGCAGGTTATCATCCTGCATCGTGATCTGATGTCGCACGAAGCTGTCGGATCCGAAGCCATGCACGGCACATCGGGAACGACGTCTATACGCCATACTCGTGTGGTTCTGTAGTCGTCGAGGATGCCAAAAACGAATTCCAGATACTGATGTCCAAGGACGACCAAAAGGAGGTTTGTTGTTTCGCGGCGGCCACCTGACATATGCTCGAGCCTGATCGCATTTGGGCAGGTTCACAGCTTGTTGGCGTAAGTACCCGGACTGGCTACCAGGTTGAATGTGAAATGACTGTGGTTCTACACAAGCTTGGAGAAGTATACCAATATCTCACAGGTTTGCCCGTTGTCTGGTTGTCTCGCGTCCGTGCTGATGTGCTTCTCTCGCCAGAACGTTCTCCTGAGTGAGGGTTGCTCTCCCAAGCGCTAGCGTATCTCACGCATATTTCGTAGGTATCATCAAGGACAGAGACGTGTCGCACGTCTTCAAAGTGTCGTATGTATAGTACTGCTTTCTGCACTTTTGTAATTCTTCACACCTGTCTTGGTCTTCAGGCCGCAGGAACAGAAAGTCATTGAATACACACGTTCCTGCTACGTCTTGGGGTGCAGTGGCACCGGGTATGGTATTCTTGGCCATCTTTCTACCTGACACATTGACGCGATCTTGTACATTCAGCAAGACGACGTCGATGCTCTTCAAAATGTTCGGGATAGAGAGAGCTTGGGAGCTCCGAGGCTCCCGTGACGCTCGACCGCGTCAGCTGTTCATCACCAAGTCACGCAACTTGGCTGAGAAAGTCGAGGGGTATTTCTATAAGCTCATACAGTCCATCTTTGACGAGTCCGACACGCCAAAGCACATCGCTGACATGCTAGAGCGTCATAATGGGCGAGGTGCCCGAGGTCTGGTGCGAGTCAGTCAGGAGTCGGGCTGGCGCAAGGATCTGCCAGAGAGATACAGTGAGCTGAGAGAGGAGAACTTTCCCCTTTTCATCACTGTAGACACGGTGAGCACGTTTCTGTTGCCTGGTATACTTGCTGACGGTCGGTATCCCTCAGCTGATCAGCATGTTGGAGGCGGACCTGTTTCCGCCCCCGCCACCTCCCCGCAGGTCGAATCGCGCCGCGGCACTGGTGTCGCGATACACACAGCAGACGAGTAATGAGTTGTCGTACACGATCTTTGAACGCGAGTACTGGCCGAGAATGTCGGGCAAGCTCGGCAAGCTCGACAAGCACGGGTTTGGTAGGCACATCTTCTGTGGATTTGCATGGCTTGACGTTATGCTGTCACAGCCCCGTCGTTGGTGTACAGTGAAATCCTAGGTATGGGGGTTGTCGTATTGTTCGTTGCCTCGCGGCACTGATCCTCGCGTGTACCCAAGGGGTCGTCAAGGGGTCCGAAGCGACGCTGAAAACGAAGAATGGAGTGCTGAGTCGTGATGCGTACGTCGGCGGAGAAGCGCCGGGACACATGGCGTTCAACGACCAGCGCGAAACGTTGTATGACGTGTTTGAAACATACTCGAAATACGAGCGGGAATACGGCCACCGCGACATCGCTGATCGGTGACTGTCTTCGATATTGGCGCTCGCGAGCAGGATTAATGCTAATACTTCGATCAGGACGCATAAATTGATCCGTGCGTTGCGTGAGAAGGGGCTTAGTGGACAGAGAGTCGATTATCTGTACGTATCCCCTTCCGTCGATCAGATCGGGCTCTGACTCCATCCCAGCTACGTCGACGAGGTCCAGGACGACCTCTTGATCGACATCTTCTGTAAGAGCTCTATGCGTCACTCTTGTCGCCTCTTCTGAGACCTTGCAGTACTCCGGAATATATGCAGAAACCCCGACGGCCTGTTCTGGGCAGGCGACACTGCTCAGACTATCTCGTACGGCAGCGCCTTCCGTTTCCAGGACCTCACCGCGACCCTCTATCGTATCGAGGTTTGCTTTCCGCACGTCTACAGTCTCTCATTTATCTCAACTCTGTCTTGCCTTGCGTAGGCTTCGACCGACCGTCGCAGGAAACAGACGCCGACTAGCAAGCCCGCATTCTTTCATCTTTCGACCAACTTCCGGTCCCATGGTGGCATCGTGAATTGCGCACACACCATCGTTGAGCTGCTCAACACATATTGGCCGTCCACCATCGACGTTCTCGACAGAGAGAGGGCCATCGTTGATGGCTGCAAGCCCATCTTCTTGAACGACTGGGAATCTGGGAGTTTCGAGGATTTCTTCTCCTCTGGATCAGGGTATGCCCACCTCAATTTATGGTTTTCAGCCCACGCCTCATATTTTGCTGACAGCGATGGCTCCATCGAACTCGGAGCGAAACAATGTAAGCTTGGTCGCTAGCTCGCAGCGTCAATTCCCTCGGTTGAATTATGAACATTAGGTATCCTGGTTAGGGACGAACGCGCCCGTGCCACCCTAGAAAAGAGGATGGAGACCGTCGGCATCATTTTGTAAGCTGCGCTATCTTCGACTCTGGCTGTTCGAATATCGAATGTGTTTGTGATTGTAGGCCAATCTACGATAGTAAGGGTTTAGAATATGACGACGTACGTACTTCATGAATGTTGTTGGCATCAGCGGTACTCATCGTTTTTAGGTCTTGCTCTACAACTTTTTCGAGGACTCTTCGTTTGATGAGTCTCATTGGGAGATGCTCATGGATCGCGTGCGAAGAGGTGATAAACAGGATTTTCATGGGGGCATGCTCGCTGGTCTGTCGTACGAGGTACTGTCTCCTACCTGTCTCGACCGAGAGCTCAATTAATTCATATGCCTAGCTGAAATCTTTATATGTTGCAATCACCCGAGCTCGCAACAATCTCTGGCTGGTCGATCGATCGGGTGCGGCGAGGGCCGTAAAGGTGACTGGACTATACGATATCCTTCAACGCCGTCTCTCACGTTGAACCGCTAGACTTGGTGGCTTGAGAAAGGCCTCATCGACGACCAAGTGTCTGTCACTGATTTTGGCGATTTTGCCCAGCGTTCTTCGCCCGCAGAATGGGCAGTTTCCGCCGAGGACTATTTCAGCCGCGAACTGTACAAGGACGCCGCCAAGGCCTTCCGGAAGGCCAAGATGGAGACGTCAGCTCGGGTGGCGGACGCCTATGTTCTTTATCAAGATGTCGAGAAAATCCCGCTCAGAGACAAGCGGCGTATGCAGGCTTACGTCGACACCGCGACTGCGTTCTGTCGGTGTGCGGGGGCTAGCACGATCAACAGCGAGCGATTGGACTTTTTCACTACCGCCGGCAAATGCTTCTCAATCGCCACAAAGCGTAAAGAAGCTGCGGGGGCGTACGTCAAGGGCTCCAAGTATAATGAGGCGGCCTCGGAGTACATGATAGGGCAGATGCTTGACGAAGCGGTTGCGCTTGCTGTGTCGCATCACGCCTCCATGGACCCCGAGTTGGTCGACGAGATCAAGTCTCTTGGGAAGTACGTCTATCTGAACGCTCACAGACTCGAGTGAGGATCTCTTCAATACGATAATGACGTGGATGGTACTGACGGAGATCGGATCTTAGGGAGGCAGCAAAGCTCTTTTCAAGCCAGGAAGAGCAGCATGAGTTCATGATTGAGCACGACTTTGGTATGGCTCGTGCGGAGGTTTTGGAGGAAGAAGGCGATCGTGCGGCTGCCGCTGATGAGTATTGGAGGGAAGGCCAGAAGTTGCGCGCAGTCACGTCGCTCCTCAAGGACGAAGCTAACCCCGAGTCCATCGAAAAGGCAAAGGACTACATTTTGCGCATCCTCTGGGGGAACGTCTCCTTCGCTGCCAGTGGCTGGCCCGAAAATTCCGATACCCCGTTGCCAGACGTCGCCAGATTGACAGACGAGCTTCTCCAGAAATCCCAGACGGCTTTGCCACACGAGGACCAACTAGAGGTAGATGCTCTCTCCTGCAGTGCGCCCCGCAGGACGTCGCTCACTTTATGCCCACACAGTTCGCCCTGTTCGAGGCAATCCTCTGCCACAACGTGCCCGTGTTGAAAACGCTCGCGCAAAAGTATTGCAGCCTTTTGGACAAGAGGAACAGGACGCCGACGCCGTTCGGCAGGACGGAGGCCGCGGCGCTTCTCTGTCTGGACGGCCTCTTTGCCGACGATGAGTTGTCGCAGCTCGAGTCAGACAGCGAGGACAGCGCGTTGCAGTCCCTCGATCTCTTCAACCATTACGCGCGGCTGATGCAGCAGCTGTCCTGCCACTCCAGCCCCTGGCTCCTCGAGGCTGTGCAAAAGCTCTTCGCGTTTTCGCCGGACGGCGAGGATAATGTCCAACTCCGCTGCGGTACTTCTATGTACGACGTGATTACTGCCCGCCACTACGACGGTAGTGCCCCAGCTCAACAACTGGCCACCGTTTCCAACGGAAAATTCCTCGATGCTTTCCAGGATGCTCTCTGCGAACGACTACGCGTGAAGGTCAATGCAGAAGAAGAACACTTCTACGATGTCAATGTCTTTCAGCCTTGTCTAAGTCTAGTGGCCACTGGCCGCTGTCGCGGTCAACACAAGTATCCTGTGGCACATGACTTGGACACCAAGTGGTTCAACCGGAGGGTTAGGTTCTATCTATTGCAGATCATGATCCTACATTCCATCCATACCGTTCCACGCTGTGAAGAATTCCGTTATCGTATCTGGCAGCGGCGGTAAGCTCCGATATTGCTGGCATTTGTGCATCACCACTTACCCAACGCCCTTCTGATCAGAACCTGGTTGGCGCGACTGGAGAGTGCTCTTAACCCTTTGTTTTATCTCAATGGCTCCATATCTATTCTACGGCTGGACACGATTCCGGAAGCCAACGTGGGATTTTCCATCGTCAAGCAATGGATCAGGGACATCTTGTTCAGTCTGGATCCCTCGAGACCACGGCTCCAGACGCAACTCGTGACGAACCTTCTGAAAACCACGAACATTGGCTTCCATTTGGACGAGCACTTTGTCCACGACTGTCTCCAGCGGATCCCTGCCGTTTGCCATGCATATTATGAACCACATCAAATTGCACGTCTGCAGAGGCCCCAGATCCATCCGGGCTTACTTCTCAGAAGGCCAGGTCAAGCCCCATTCTACGTTCTTCGCGGATTACTTGACTTTCTCGGAGGAGGCACCGGTGTTAATCTCAAGCACGGAATCTTATTCTTTGAGTACGTAGCTGCGCCTGCCAATGACGTGTCTCCTTAATATGTTATGCAGGTACGTTGTGCAGCACGAGATTCCTGTTGACTTGGGAACGCTTTGCAAGTTCTTCGAGCGACTCTGCGGTTTGCTCGTCTTGTCCATGACGGACGCATACAAGCGCAGTCTGCATGGTGTCACTCTGCCGCGTAGCTGGATTTTAGAGCTGTGGAAGGACTTTGACAGGTTTAGGAACACGGACACTCAATCTTATTGGCTGCTTCCCGGAATCATCGAGAAATTGCTGACGAGGCTATGGAAGATGGATTCCTCTGACCGGATCTATCGTAGCAACGTGTCCTTGATGGGTGACGCGTCGGGACCTTGGTCTTACGAATTCAGAGACCTTCCAGGAGACGTTTTGGACGAAGTGAGCTTGGACAGAATGTGAGTACACGGTTGTACCTGTTCCCAGTCCGTTGCCTGAACGTCTCGGCAGTTGCAGAGCGTTATGTATTCGTAAGTGGCTATGGGCAGTGTTGTCGCAGGGCATCGTCTTATGGCTTAAGTAGTTGGTTACAACATCGGCTTTCCAGCTTTGAGAAGCGACATCGTGAACACTTTTAAGTCGATTCGAGGCCTCCGCCAAGTCAGCCGATCGTTTGCCTTCCTTGGCCGCAGGTATGTCTGCTTCACTTCAAGCGTAGGCTCTTCATATTTTCTTATTGCCTTTAGATTCCTGGACGCAGAAGGCTGGGAAGATTTGACTCGAATGGTCCGGAGGTCCACAGCGACGCCGCTGGATGAACTGATTCAGCTACAATTGACGACCATGCCCCTCCCTCGTTATTCCGTCACCGGGGTGCGACTCCTCAAATACCAAGAAAACAATGATATCCCTGCATTACTCAATCACACAGGGATAATCACCCAATTACCTGTGCCTCCCGAAGCGGTCAGCACCGCCGCGCGCCACGCCGATGTGCCCGAAGAAGACGGTTTCAGTTACATCCCCGCTCCGGGAGCGCACGAAGGACGCAACGATGGCTTTGAGGATGTAGCTCACGAGGGTGACGACAAGTTCAACGACCCAGCGATCGAGCGCGCAGCCATGGCCATCCAGAAGGTGTGGCGCCGTGCCCTCAGACGCATGGCCGTCGCAAGGAGCCTGGCCGGCGTTGCCGCGACCCGGGCCCGATTCTACAGAGCCTGTCAGGACAACGCCGCGGTCATCCGGTCGGATAAGTACCGCGCCGCCTTTCGACACTGCAACCCCGACTTCCTCACGGCCCTCGAACTGGTCCAGACGCGGCTGCGCGAGGAACAGCGTCTGCTGAAGGACAGGCGCAAGCCAGGGGCGGCGCTGGACGCCATCGCGAAGCTCAAGAACAGCCAAGGCGAGCTGAAGTATGTCCCTTGTCATCATCTCGTCGTTGCCGCGCGTTGACGGCGAATCCTTCTATCAGGTCTTTCACGCGCAGAGCGGGGGAGTTGCAGCGCTGCTTCGCACCCGATTCTTCGATGCATGCGCAGGGCAACTGGACCGCTCTGCGTCAGTCGATCCGCGAGCTGAACGAGCTGCTTAACGACGAGGGCCTGCCGAAGTACAACTATGTGCACGAGGCGGTCCAGGAGGCGACCTCGGTCGTCATGCGTGCAACTCGAAGAACACCCCCGACACGACCAAAGTTGAATGTCGAGGATGTTTAGCGGACGACAAGGGAAGGGAACCGTCGGCGCTCTGTACGATAGTGAAACTATGTCTTTTTGTGTCTTGATAAAGAAAATGATAATGGGCTGTTCTATTTGTCGTGTACTTTTTATTCCGCCGCGGCATACATCTTTCGCGAACAAGACTCTTTGCCGTGCCGTCATTGACCGACTGTTGAAAATCTGCCGGAAGGCAGGCAGCATTCAAATGAAGAGACACAGATGGGCATGATAGGAACGCGGTATGCTGCCTGACGACGGTACAGTATAAGATGATCTGCGATTGGAAATCGGGAGCAACAACATATAGTCCATAACTGGTGCCAGGCCTACACTTATACGTAGTATCAGGGCTATAAAGGAGATTATGATATACCCTAGTACCACCCAGGGTTCGAGTTTTCGTTCCGGAAAGAATGCATGCCTCCCGGGCCGACCGTCAGCATCTGTACGAGGGCGGCCACGATATGACTAACAGCGCCGATTCATCTTCAATACCTAAGAGCGATTGGCAACTAGGAAAACGAAAACCTACAAAACACATACCGGGTGTGGTGCCTTACTCACGCTATGGTTCCAATAAAGCTACACTCCAGTGGCAAGGTATTTGTCAGAGTTCTACAGCTTGAAGGATTCAACGGATATGGTCGAACGCCACCAATCTGACAGCAATCTCATGTGAATGATTTTATTTATTTAGAAAGGAAACATTTACAATGGGAACTGCCGGGTTGTGATAATATGATACTAATGACGGTGGGTTATGACGATGAGCGGTCCTTATGAGGCATCACCATGTGAGCTTCAAAGGTCTATAGAAACAATGATAAAAGTGAGGTTGTAATCGAACGGACGATACGTGAGACTTGAATGATATTGAGGTGGTATTGGCATCATAGCGATCAAGGGACTATGCACTGCAGAACAAAGACACAGCCAGAAGTGGATTGTTAGGAAGGTGGAATGGTACGAATGGGGTGCCGTCGAAGAAAAGTGCTATTGTGGGATGGAACATGCATATACAAGCCCCAAATTTGGCGGCACAGGGGACGCTTACGGATCTGCTGCGGGAACGCACCTCCTGGCCTGGAACGCTCTCGATCTGTATTGCTGCTATTGTACCTATAAGAAATGTATCTCCTGGATTCATAATAAGTTTTCGTGCGGCAATGATCGTCACAATAGCGTTCCAATACGCATAGGACCTACTATCTGTGCTAGCGGGTTCTGTCATGCGGGCGTGGTCTGACAGGGTTGCGGGTGCACTAATATAAAAGGCCCGCTCAAGCAAGGCCCTCCACTCAGAGAAGAGCCCTCTAGCAGTTCCCGTTGCAGACCAAATTAGTATGTGTTTCATGTTTATCATTCACTTCCGAGCAACTAAGATCTGTATAAGCGCTGCAATGACAGTTCCACAATTACCAAGCGACATCATCGAATGTTGTGTCATGGACTTCTTAGAGCCGGAGGTGGACAGGAATACGCTCAGGATATGCTGTTGCGTATCTCATGCATGGGCTGAGCATGCTCAACGACGCTTGTTTCGAAGTGTTACAATCAGTGTCTCTTCCACTGACAAGCCCTTCACGATGTTACAAGTTGAAGCCGAGATTCTCAAGCCGAACTCCAAGTCGGGTAGCTACGTAAAAGAGATCAGAGTCGGTCTTGATGCTGCTGAAACATTCATTACAATTTCTCCCTTTTTGAAAAATGTTGAGAAGCTGGTTCTTGATGATGTCTTGGATGGTATCACAGAGAACCGTATATCTGGAATATTGACCACACTAGTGCATAATCTTCCATGCTTCAAGACACTGGAGCTCAACACCTTCTTATTTTGTAACGTACAGGAGTTGATTGCTGTCTTTGATATGCATGATCTCCTCGTCGTCAGAATCAACAGTCTCTTTCTCGGAAGTCAAGCCTTTACATTTCCTGCAGACCTGGAGTCGAACCATCAAGGTTCTAAATTACACCTTCACACCCTACATGCCCCACGGCTGGATAACGGACGTTGGCTGATATGGGATGATGGATATGCTCGGCCTTTGTACCAAGAATTAGGATTGCATTATGCTGACATGAAGATCAATGATATGGCTCTCATAATTCGTCCGGATACCGTGGTCTCAGCAAAGTATCTTCTTGCCAAGGTTGAAAAGAGCCTGCAACAATTATATCTAATGTTCAGCCAGGTGTTCACATCGGAGTTCGACATGGAGCTTGACCTGGGGTTTGACCTGGGGTTTGACCCGGGGTTTGACCCGGAGAATAACATGTCACAGTTCGATGACAGTGCGTACTATATCGCTTGAAGTGACTGTCTCAGAACAAGGGGCTGATGAGATGCTGCAGCTGAGTTTGGCACCTTCCTCAAGAACAATTCAGAGCTACGCCAGTTGACCTTGCTACTCCCCTCAACCGATGACGTACCTCCGGATACAAGCTTCAAATATGCCACTCGAATCCTCAATAATTTGGCACAGACTTCACCAAACATAGAAGGAGTCCGAGTCAGCCTTCTCAATCTTTCACCGGAGGTTCTTGCCTTCTTGAATGTAGTGGACAACTGTCTAGATTCCGGTTTCCCAAAGTTATCAGCTGTCTGCATAGTAGTACCAATCAGGAAACTTCCCGCATGGGAACCAACCATAAAACAGGAGATGGCACAGCTTAATGGCAAAAGAATGCTAAGACTACAAAGCACGACAGACTTTGCTGTTGAAATAAATGCACTGTGCAGATGAAGATGGGAGAAAGATTTCTTGCAAATGCCCGACAGGCGTGTTTCCATACATACAACGTATTTAAATACCTAGTCAATGAAATAACAAATTTACATAATGTAGTTGTGTACCTCATCAGGAACTGGAACAATATTGTTTTTGATGAACATCGGTTTTTACATACATTTACCTTCCTCCACTGTACTGTGACACACACTCAGCCACCTAGGCACAATGGTCTGTGTGCTCATCTACTTATGTATATATAGCACCAGTCATGTACTGCATAATATAACACAAAAAGTTGTTCTCTCTCTTGTGTATGCCTGGTTCTCATCAGTTTTATAATAGATCACTATTGTAGATAGTTGTTGGCTTATGCTAGCTCATTTGTTATTATGTTCTAAAGTCTTGGCTGAATGCATTATAATGCTGCCTACCAGACAGTGGTCATTTTTTTGTTGAACTTGTACCTATGTGCTGTTCATGGCACTTCACCTGCACCCCATTCTTTCATACTTAAGCTGGTCTGTGTGCTCATCTCTTTCATATATAAGAGTCCCCTCTAGCATCATGTATACTAGTGTAAAGACCTGTTGCATTGCAACATTGAGTTATAGGGCATCATCTGTGATTGTAAACATAGGTTATTGCAACAGAAAATGAAAGGAAACAGTGCTTGACCTATTTACAGATAAAGGAGTAATAGGGTATCATCTGTGACAGTATCCATAGTTGTAGCAACAGAGAATAAGAGGTATACATATGCTGTTGCAATAGGGAATATAAGGAAACATTTCTCTATCTATTTACAGACCAATCCCAGTTCACAAACCAACACTGATTTCCAAACCAATACACCAATCCCAATCACCTCCCCATCTATCAATCCTGTGCCCTCACTTAGGAGGGGAGGAAATAGGTGAACATAATATAACAGTACAATTCAACAGTACAATTTGCCAATCCAGTACAGAAACCAATCTTGCCTGAACACTTTGCTCCCTGCTTTGCTGCTGCTTCTTCTACACCACATTACATAAGAAAATGATATATAGTCTTTTAGCAACAAAACTCACCAAGGTGCTGGTAAAATATTCTGCAAAACCTCAGGATACACCACATTCAAGGCTGATCCTCCATGGGAACATTCAGGAGAGAGGGCCTTGATCCTGTCTCCAGATGTGCAGCATGACAATACAACATAAAGGTGGCCATGGGCAAAAACTCCAGAGCACAAGTCCAACCCAACATGAGTGAGTGATTGGCCTTGTGATTTGTTGATGGTCATGGAAAAGGCAAGGTGAACTGGGAATTGCAGCATGATAGCAGAATAGGTAGTGACTCATCAGAGGGCTCCAAGATCATCCTGGGGATGAAAACAATCCTGCCTGCATGTTTGCCACCCAAGGTGTGACACCTGAGAACATGGGGTTTGACCTCCAGCAATAACAGGCAAGTCCCATTGCAGAGTCCATGGGATGTGTCCATGTTATGAGGCACTTGCTTTGGCACCTCATGATGGACTTCTTCTTTTTTCTCTTTCCTTTCTTACCTACTATAGATATAGTTTTACTAGCACATATCTATAGTGAGGACTCTATCAACATACCTTTATAGTACTACAGTATTTACATACTGAGCTGTGAGTTTTACTCCAAGTACTATAAAGCATCTTATCATCTTTTCATCTTTTCATTATTTATTTATTTGACATTTACTTGCTTAGGACTGTTACTATACAATTAGCAAGGACTCATCCCATTTCATTTTTGTGTATCTGTCATCCACTTTGTGCTTGTGGCTACTTACTAGTAGTTTACTATGGATGTGTCATTAGTCACATGATCATGTTGATTGCTGCACGATCCTTTAACCTTATTGTCTTGTACTATACTTAGGACTCATCTTTGGTATAAGTAGTTGCAAGCCTGGTGGTCTTAAAACACCAGTCTTGTTAACTGCATGCACAGGCTTGGGCAAGCATAGACAAACAAGATGATTGATTTAATCAGAGTAATCATATCCCTATGAGGGGAGAGAGCAGTGAGCATTGCTGCAGTGACAGAGTTATTGTGGACACAAGTAAGTGCTGCAATGTGGTGATAGTATGCTGCAGGAATGTGTAAGAGGAAGTAAGATGGTGAAGGCAAGTAGTTCTCACTCAGACTTATAGTGAAGACATCTGAGGAGGTGTATAGTAATGAGTCCATCTTATATAGTGTTCACCCATAAGGTTGGGGCAGAGAGTATGTATGTGAAAAACAAGGGCTGCCTGAAGTAGTGCAACATGTGTCATGTGTCATGTGGTGTGGAGTGAGAGTATGTGCAGGTGAAGTAGCAGTCCAAGGATATGAAGTAAGGTATGGAGATGTAAGTATTGTGTAATGAGTACATATTGAGTGATGATGAGCATCACACACATGTAATGCTGGAAAATGACCATGAGTGACATCAGGCAAACACAGCAACATTAACATGCCATATGTGATGATCATCCACAGTTGCATCAATTGTGCATTTGCTTAGGTGTCAGAATACAGTACTGGGTTCTGTGAGGCCGACATTTGCCAGCAAGGCCACACAATGTAAAAAGAGGAGAGAAGGGCTAACAAGAGGGATGAGATCACGCTTAAGCAAATGGATATCCCAGATGTATTCAGCTGAAGAGTAACTATGATACAGCTGAAGTATATATACTAAGAGGACACTGTGCACAGACCATGTATGTACTGTAGGGCAGGCGTATCATAAAGGAATGCGCAGCATTCCTGTGAACGATCAATAAGCAACTTGCACAGCATCAGTAAGGATGCGCAGCATTTGTGGGAAGCTCTGTAAGCGACTGTGAGAATATGTGTCATATATGTATAGTAAGCGGGCCGATGACGGAATGAAAATGAGTCATATGTAATCATGATAAGATCTACATGATCTGATAAGATATCTTGTGTAGATCTTGAGCGATTAGGATAAAAGAAATTGTATAATTAAAAGAAAAATAAATGTGTCCTGACAAATACCCCCTCTTTTAGGGCAAGACGACTCAACGAGCATATGCAATCCCTGTAGAACCAAATCCCTGTTCTCCTCGGCTAGTATCATCCAACGACTTGACCTCCAGGACATCAGCAATAGAGATGTGTTCGAGAATCAGTTGAGCGATATGATCGCCAGTATTGATTTTGAAATCTTCAATGCCGAGATTGATGATAAGTATTTTCAAAGTTCCCCTATAATCTGAATCGATGACACCCGCACCGATATGGATGGAATTCTTAACAGCCAAACCACTGCGAGGCACAATATGGCCATAACAATGATCTGGTATAGCTAAGGCGATTTGGGTGTCAACCAATTTCTGACTATGTGAGGGAATAATGATTGTTTCGGCACTGTAGAGATCTAATCCGGCAGCATATTCTGATCCTCGTGTAGGTAGTTTTGCTGAGTCTGATAGTCGTTTGACTGGTATCGAACATTTTTGAATAGTACGTATGGCAAGGGGGTGTTTTAAATGGAATTCTTTAACCAGCTTTGGTACGTCTTTGAGAATGTTTGTAGCTGGTTCCCAGGAATTTTTGTCTTCTGGGTAATTTTTCCATTTGATAAGGTATTGGATTTTCCCTTTATTTTTCCTACTATTCAGAATTGCTTCAACTTCATATTGTTCGATACCATCCTTGATGATTGGTGGAGGTGGTGTTTTGATAATACATTCTGGGATTTCATTTGGAGTGTAAGGTAATAATTTGGTGACATGAAAGACTGGATGGATCTTCATTGACTTGGGTAATGTCAATTTGTATGCATTGTTTGACAATACTTGTTCAATTGGATAGGGTCCAAGTCGTTTATGATCCAGTTTCTTTGTTGGTCTTCCAGTTTGAATATTTGTCGCATCTAACCAAACTTTGTCTCCAATCGTATAGTT
Source organism: Albatrellus ellisii (assembly GCA_003314395.1). Lineage (NCBI taxonomy): Eukaryota > Fungi > Basidiomycota > Agaricomycetes > Russulales > Albatrellaceae > Albatrellus > Albatrellus ellisii. Next base: position 28,668 of record QLPN01004865.1, on the reverse strand, counting down.
GGGAGTTGCTCCTCTGTGAATATCGTAGTACTTCTTCATATCATCAGCTGCTTTCTTCAGCGCTGATTCTGCATCCTCTCTCGTTCTCTTCATTCCTTCCACAAAGTTTTCTACCGATTCGATAGAGGACGTCTTGCCCAATTCAAAACCCATATGAGGATTTTGTCCCGAGTTAATCATGAATGGAGAGTATTTCGTCGAGGCATTGACTCTGTTGTTATAGCAAAATTCTGCCATTGGTAGCCAATTCATCCAGTCCGATTGTCGGTGATCAACGAATATTCTGAGATACTGTTCAATTTCTTGATTTATTCGTTCTGTTTGACCATCGGTTTGGGGATGATAGGCTGTGGATAGAGCGGTTTTTATGCCTAGTAATTGATTTAACTCTCACATCATTTTGGAAGCAAATTGTGGTCCCCGATCCGATATGATCTTTTCAGGGAGTCCATGATGTTTCCACACATTATCTCTGAACATTCTCGCTATTCCTTCTGCAGTTACATCTGATGTCGTTGGCATGATGTGTATCATTTTAGAGAAATGATCAACAACCACGAGTATTGAGTCGTATCCTTGGCTTTCAGGTAATTGTGTGATGAGGTCTGTGGATATGATCTGCCAAGGATTTGACGGTATTTCATTAGGTGTCAGTTCACCTTGTGGTTTCTTCATTATTGTTTTCATTCTCTGACAGATGTCACAACTTTTGACATATTTTCCAATATACGCAGCCATTCCTTTCCACCAGAACGTTCTTGACACTAACTCTAGTGTCCTCCATTGTCCAGGATGTCCTGCAATTGGAGTGTCATGGCAGTATTTTACGACTTCTGCTCTGCAACTATTAGGGACAAGGATTTTGTCTTTGAACGTGAGTAATCCTTTTTTATTTTGTCCCCATCCTGCTATTGTTGCTGTCTTGCATTCGTCTGCTGATAATTCTGCCCACATTTTGACATCTCCATCTTTCTCCTGTTCATCTGCTATCTTTTGAAGGAGTGGAATGTTGTTCGTCATAACTGCTAGGATATGTTTGTCCTTAATCTGAGATGCGCAAGCGCTATCAATCAGATTATTTGGTTTTGTGAAAAATTCGGGTTTAAGCAGTATGACGTTTTCATTGTCATGTTCCACCCCCTCTTTATGATCTGCTCATCTCAAGAGGATATCTGGTTTGGCTGAACTCTTTCCTGGTCTGTGGGAAAGGTGAATGTTGAACCTAGAAAGAAAGAGAGACCATTGAGCCTGGTGACGGTTCAATTTCTGGGCACTCATAAAGTACTCTAGGTTTTTGTGATCCGTGAGGATCTGGACTGGACTATCTGTTCCTTCTAGATAGTGTCTCCATTGTTCTAGTGTGCGTATAACAGCTAACATCTCTTTGTCATAGATGTCATAATTTCTCTCCACCGGTGATAATCCTTTGCTGATATACGCCACTGGATGCCACTTTTCATCGTCTCTCATCTGCGATAAGACTGCTCCTGTAGCATACCCTGAACTGTCTGCTTCTACAAGGTAAGGGCGATTGGGTTCAGGAAAGACCAAAATTGGTTGAGAGCACAATGCTATTTTAAGGTTTTCAAATGATTCTTGTTGTTCTGAATCCCAATGCCATTTGACGTTTTTTTGTAGAAGTGAATTGAGGGGTTTCGCGATGTCTGAGAATCCTCTGATAAAACGTTGATAGAAGTTGGTAAAACCGAGGAAGGAGCGAACTTCTGTGACCGAGGTTGGTATCGGCCATTCTGTGATACCTTGAACTTTGACGGGATCCATCATAATTTTGTCAAGGGAGATTTTTAATCCAAGGTAATCAATTTCTGTTTTCTCGAATTCGCATTTCTCCGGTTTGAGGTATAACTTGTTATCACGTAGTATCTTCAACACCTCTTCCACTATGATCCTATGTTCTTCAATTGTCGTCGTGAAGATAAGGATGTCGTCCATATAGACCACTACTTTTCCTTTTGCTATCAACTCTCTGAAGAGATGATTCATCATCGTTTGGAATGTAGCAGGACTATTTGTAAGTCCGAAAAACATAACAAGAGGTTCGTATAGTCCTTGATTTGTGATGAAGGCAGCCTTCCATTCATCTCCTTCCTTTATACGAACATTGTTGTATCCCCATCTGATGTCGAGTTTCGTGAAGTATTTGGCTCCTTTGAGTTTATCAATCAACTCTGAAATAAGTGGTAACGGATAAGAGTTTTTGATTGTAATCTCATTTAGGTGTTGGTAATCTTGAATAGGACATAATTCTCCTGATTTCTTTTTAATAAAAAAGAAAGGAGAGGCCATCGGTGATTTTGATGGTCTGATTCGTCCTGATTACAAGTTTTCCTTGATGAACTTCTCTAACTCCTTCTGTTCTGTAAACGAAAGATTGTAGATCTTCCCCATATGCATTTTGGCGTTTGGCTTTAATTCGATTGCATGATCCCACGTTCTTTTGGGAGGTAATTCATCGAATGATTCTTTTGCAAAAACCGATTTAAAGCCATGATATGCCTTGGGTACTATCTCTTCAAAAGATTTTTTGATCTTTCGTTTTTCTGCTTCTATCGCCAAATCCTGAGATATATTTGATATGGATGCTTCCAATTCAGGATTTCCGACCATGACACATAGTACTTTGTCTTCTTTTCCTATCATGTCTTCTTCTTCATCGTCAACTTCCTTCAATTCAGGAACTTCTTTCTTCTTCTGTTTGCATTCTTTTCGTTCTGCAACTACTCTGACGTGACAATGTCGTGGACATCTAGTAAATTTTACTTTGCCCGTTTCCCAGTCTATTTCTGGATTGTGAATCTTTAGCCATGTTTCTCCAAGGATAAGGTTGACTTTTCCTAATCCTGTGACACAGAATGTATTTCTTTCTGTATGATTTTGTATTTTGACTATAAGATCCACTGTTTCCTTGATGGAACCTCATTCATTTCTTGTTCCATCAACATTGTAGACTGGAATTGCGATTGGGAGTTTCTTTGTGACTAGACGATTATTTTTGACAAATTCTTCGTCTATGTAACAGGTTGTTGCTCCTGAATCGACCAAGGCTTGAATAGTAATTACTTGTCCGTTGTCTGGTTTTTTGATTTCCAGTTCTATCATGGGTAATTCCGTTCGTGTTCCCATGATAACGTGCTTTTCTTTTTCTAGAGAGGGCATACTCTCTGATGTCTCTTTCTCCGTCTTCTCTTCTGATGCAATGTGATTAAATATTTCGATAGGATCACATACATTGGCGTGGTCAACAGCGCCATCATCTGGAGTAAGTACTGAGAATCAATTGGACGATGTAGCGACATCTACTACTCGTCCTTTCCAAAACCCGCTTCCTTAGCGATTTTCTTTATTGCTTCATCATTCAACATCTGTGCAAATTCCTCGGTGGACATTCCCCTAATCTGTTCGTGAATAGTGCGTAATTTCTCTTTCTTCTTTTGCGGACAGTCTCGTGATATATGCCCCTTTTCCCTGCAGTTGAAGCAAATGATTTCGTGGTGTCTTTGTGCTCGATCTACGTCCATTGGTACCGTTTCATTGCTGGCTTTATGGTTTGCAGAAGGATTAGCGACATTAGTTTGAGTAGCATTGCAGTTGTATCTGGGTCCCCAACTTGAGGATCCCCTGTCTGCAACCAATTGCTTGAACTCTCTCATATGCCGATCCGTACTCTGCACCATTTGTTGCCATGATAGGTATGTTGAAGGAGGAGGATTGATGTTATAGATTTTCTGTAGAAGATCTACATTAAGTCCTCTTTTAAAGCAGTTGATGAGTGCTTCATCGTCGTATTTGGTTTTGGCTGCTATTAAGAGGAATTCTGTAGTGAATTCTTCTGCTGATTTTCCTCCTTGACGTAATTTATGCAACTGTTGTTGCACCATTTGTGCTTTGTCTGGATCACCGAATTGCGCTCGTAATTTCATGTCGAAGTCCATCCAATTGATAAAGGGTTCTGGATATGATGGATTGTTGGGATGGACTTCATGTAATCACTGCTTTGCAACTACTAGGTTTCTCCAGGCTTCTGCGCTTCCTCCTATCATATATGATAGGGCATATGTGATTCTGTCACTATTGGTCCACGTTTTATTTGCCGCAAATACAAGAAATAATTCTTGTATAAAGGAATCAAGTTTGTCACGCTTCCCCGAGTATGGAGTAGGTGACGAAACTTTTACCCGGTGTTGGGCAAATATGTGGCCCGTGTGGGCGGCAGTGAGGCCAGAGGTATTTATCGAAGGTGGCATTTGGGTTTGGGGGGCGGATAGCATCGATGTTATTTTGGCCAAGGATTTGGTTATCTTGACCAATGCGTTCCCCATTTCCAATTGATGAGTTTGTTGTTGTTGCTGTGCCAACTTCGATTGTTCTATTTCATGCCTCATTATCTCCAAGGTATCCTCCAGATCCACTATCCGGGTTGCTATTGGGTTTATTCGATCGTCTTCCATTCTTTCTTCTGATGAATCTGGTATTATTGGTACTGGTTCTTGTGCTTGCCAATTGGATGGACCGCTCATCTGATGACTTCTCCCCTAAAGATGAATTGTTGGGGGAGCGAATTATAATACGGGCTGGTTCTTTCCCAGTAGTGAGGAAAGAAATGCCACGGGAATTCTTCAGGATGAGTGGCATAGTATGGATTGTGGAGCTTGTAGAACCAGATAGCTTGTTGTTGACGATATTCAAATGTGTTGCCGTAGAAGCAGATTAGGGCTTGGGAAGTGCGAGGTCGTGTGGGTGAAGGTAGGGAAGAAGTAAGCCTGGCGTATGATTTGCCCGACCTAGTTCTTTTTTCTGAACGAAGTATTCTCAGAATGGTGAAAAAATAAAACTGCATGAAGTGAAAACTCTTTGTTCCTTTTTCAAGGGAACAAGCCTTTCAAATGCAGAGTGGAGGTGGAATGTAGGTAGTTGTACTAAGTACTAAAACTACTACGAAAGAGATCTTTGATACAGTAAAAATTATAGTATCTCTGGTCCAAATGGTTGTCAGAGAGATCTTCGGTGCCCCACTAATTGGTAGACACCCTTGCACTGCTCGCTGAGGCAATGTATGGCCCGGCGCTGCAGCTGAACTACGAAGAATTCGAGAACTATAACAATACAACACTCTCTTTGAGTGAGGAGGAGGGGAGTGATGGTGCGGGGGAAGGATAGATGTGTGAGGTTGTGAAGGATGAGAGCTGAATACAATTGTGAGGCCAACGTTTGCCAGCAAGGTCACACAATGTAAAAAGAGGAGAGAAGGGCTAACAAGAGGGATGAGATCACGCTTAAGCAAACGGATATCCCAGATGTATTCAGCTGAAGAGTAACTACGATACAGCTGAAGTATATATACTAAGAGGACACTGCGCACAGACCATGTATGTACTGTAGGGCAGGCATATCATAAAGGAATGTGCAGCATTCCTGTGAATGATCAATAAGCAACTTGCACAGCATCAGTAAGGATGTGCAGCATTTGTGGGAAGCTCTGTAAGCGACTGTGAGAATATGTGTCATATATGTATAGTAAGCGGGCCGATGATGGAATGAAAATGAGTCATATGTAATCATGATAAGATCTACATGATCTGATAAGATATCTTGTGTAGATCTTGAGCGATTAGGATAAAAGAAATTGTATAATTAAAAGAAAAATAAATGCGTCCTGACAGGTTCAGCCAATGAGGAGCAGGATTGATATGATGAATAGGCTGAGGCATGGTTTAGGCCTGCCAAAATAATAATGGAGTCATGAGTCACAAAGCATTTGGTGCAATTGGCACTTTTCCTCTTTTGCTCATCTGTTAAGTATGATATTTATTTGTTTGCATCCAGACTCCACCTCATTTCAAATATCCCTATGATTGACCCTATGTTGTGAATTTTCTGTTTTGTTTTGTTGTGCTCCAGCCTTGGAGCTAGACTTGTATTTAGATGGTGCATTTGTGAGTGCAGGCTATGGGAGACAGCAACAACTATAATATAAATCAATGATAACATGTAGGATACCCCCAACATAATGAGGGATGCAGGTAGGTGCATCTGCAGTGATGAGAGTAGTGGGGACACAGCAAGTGCCACACATGGTAGTAAGTAAGAGAGCTGCAGGATATGTGTAAGAAGGGAGAATGAGATAGGGAGAAGTGAACTTACTCAGACACAGAAGTAAGATGTCTGAGGAAGTGGTGTAGTAAAGTGCCTATCTCATATAGTGGGTGGAGGTAGAGTTGTAGCAGAGAGTATAATGGTGGAATACAACAACTACCATAAAGAGGGGGATGTGCATCATCCCAGAGAAGTAGGTGGAGTGTGAAGTGCTCAGGCTTGTAAGTGGGTGTAAAGTAAAGTCTGAGGAGAAGAAGTGAGTTATGTACATATGTTGTAGGTAAGGTGTATGTGCAGAGAGAAGCTGAATGAGAAAGTAGTAGTATGCACAAAGGATTCAACAGCATTGTCAGTCAGAATGAATAGATTTCCCCTGCCCATGATTTGTCTCCCCTCTCTTGTCCAAGTCAACTTGGGAAAAACATGTTCTGCTCTTCCCTCTGTGTGTCTCACTATCATGAAAGTGCATGTTCCTTGTAGGTCATGTCTATTATTGTGTTGCATTCTCCATTGCATTGTGTTACGTTGAGATATTACTGTGTTGCATCTACTACTGCATGGTTATTGTTACAATTATTGTGTTGCATCTGTGTCCTATCTCCCTTTTGTTGCCCCATCACATCATGTTATCGCATTTATTGTGCTAAACTACTAACTATTATGACTTTGGTGTCTAGAGAATCTTATGACTTGCATCCCTCAGCAATTGTTGTGGTTGTGGTTGTAGTTTCTGCCATCACAATACCACAGCACATATCAGTGAGTGTCCAGCAAGCAAGGAGGAAGCCAAATGAAAAATGGTAAGGATGTATGAAATATCCAACATCAACTTCACAATTTAGGGATTCTCTACACTGTGCTTGATCTAAGCTCACATTCAACTTGCTTCATAAACCCTAAGAACTAAGTCTGAGATCTTTAAGTCACTAAGCATCACTAAGACATCCTACACTTATCATCATGGATCCTCATATCATCATTGGAGCTATCATCCTCATCACTATCTCATTGATCCCTCTCTTCCTTGTCATCAGGAACATTTATATCAATTATCATGTTACCAGGAGTATTCAATCAATGAATCCCTAAGACTGTCCAATAGGCCACTATTAGCAGTCCATATTCCTGAGGAGCATGAGGGGACAGCCAACTTTGACATGAAGTTGTGCAAGGGATGTTGATTTTTACCTATCTTAGGATGCTGGACATATTTCCATATCCTTATCTCTTTCTATCTTTGCAGTTCAGGCTCCTCTCTAACTCTATTTGGCCTTTACTATATCTTCTTGACCTTGTCATCATCTAACCTCAGCACTTCTGCATGTGCTGAGGTGAGCTTCTTTTCTACTCTCTTAGCTCTCTTCTGACATACCTGCTCTATGCAGCTCTCCCTTTCATCTGTGTACCCTCTACCCTCTGGAATACATCTTCTCTTATCTTGCAGATGTGGCAGTTTTGCCCTCTCCTCTTGCTCTGATGGCCTTTAGCCCTTCTCTCAATCTCAATCTGTTTTGGGCTTGATGCCTATTTTTTTTTGTCATGGTCTTCTCTCTGCTTGCTGCCTTGCCCAGAAATCAACAAGGGGAATGCCAGAAGCATTGAGGGAGTTGAGGTATTCAATGAGGTAGTCCTCCTGGCCACTCCTGACTTTGTCAACACTGAAGAGGGTGCTTCCTTCTCCAGGAAATTGAGCAAGGATAGCAGAGTTGAGATCATCAACAGTGTCATTCTTGGAGGAGAGTATGGTGTGCTCCAGGAAATATTGGTCAGGCTTCCCCTCTGCATCTGCAATCCCAGGGTAGATGGAGTCAATGAGCATCTGGATAGTGTTCTCTGAGAGGTGCATGCTGGTGGGGAGTTTGATGAATGGATTTGTGGCCACTGCATGAAGTCCAGCACCAAATTGAAGCAACCACTGAGCAAATACAGCACTGCCTGGAGTGTGGTCAAGTCACATGTTCTGCTTGGGATGGAGGATGATGGAGCTTTTCCAGAGCTGGGAGTGGCAGAGGGAAGCATTGACTATCTGCTGTCTGGTACCCTTGGGGATGACAGGTAGGATTTGGCAAAAGTCCCCACCAAAGAGTACAGTGATTCCCCCAAATGCAACCCCATCCTCCAGCAGGTCTTGCAAGGTGCAATCCAGGGCCTCCATGGCATAGTGATGCATAGGTGCCTCATCCCAGATGATGATGTTAAACTTCAATAGAAGGTGACTTGTGATTAGAACAGAGGAGCACTACAAACACCACACTAAGTGGGGGACTAGAGTCNGATGAGCAACTGAAGAAAGCAGTTGCGCCACCCAGGAACTCTTTTATAGTATGCATAAATGTGGAGTCTGAACCATAAGAGTGTGTACAGTATATGTGCGGAGTTAGAACCTAAACGCATCAGGACAAAGAAAGATATGATAAGATGTAAATCAAAGTGTGGAAATCTCGAGATAAGAAAAGAAGATGAGAGTTGGTGAAGAACATTTAATAACAACAGATGATCCCAGTCTCCTTCAACTGCCCCTCATGGTCAGAGTTGCACTTCAAACTGCAGGTGGATGTTTCATGGAGGGAGATGGGGATCTTGAAGCAAGAGTGGGCAGTGTGACCTCCATCTAGGAGAAGTGATGCTATGCCTGAGGAGGCAACACAGAGAGCAGCCTTGCCCTTGGAATGCACAGCAGCAGCAATGGTGTTGCACAGGTATGTCTTCCCACAACCTCCTGCACTGTGGAGGAAAAAGGTCTTGCCCTGGTTCCCATCAACAGAGGCCATGACAGCATCAAAGGCAGACATCTGCTCCTCATTGAAGGTAGAGTAATGGTCTTCAACTTGCAGAGTGAGGTCATAGATGTCATGATCAAGCTCATCTTGCAGAAGGAGGTTGCCAAGAACTTGCCTGTGATGCTGGGGGAGTGGCATGGGAGGGAAGTCAAGGAGGTAGAGGCCATAGTAATGGACTCGCTCCTCAGTAGGATCAGGGAGATTGTGATGGGTGGTGAGGGAATGGTGCAAATCATCACATAGTTTTGCTGTGTGATGATCCCACAGAATGGCAGGGTTAGATGGGATGTTGTGGTAGAGGATGGAGGCAAAGAGAGAGCACAGTTAACCACCAGTATGCATCTCCACAGCCTCTTGCAGGCACTGATCCCATTCACTATCATCCTCCAGGAGACCTCTAGCAAAGCAGGCAGCCTTGTAGGTTGCATGGACCACCCTGTTGTGAGTGTGCAGATCCTTCCAGTCTGTGGCCCCATTGATGATGGTCAGAAGCATCCTAAGGTAGAAGTGCTGATGAGCATCACATGTGTGTAGCATCAGAAACCAACCATCAGCAACATCAGGTGAATACAGTGACATTAATGCACTACATGCAATAATCATCCACAGTCACATCAATTATGCACTTGCTTCAGTGCTGGAACAGAGGACTAGGTTTGGCCAATGAGGAGCAGGACTAATAGGATGTATATGCTGAGGCTTGGTTGAGGCCTGCCACAGTAAGCATGGAGTCATGGGTCATGAAGTCAGCATTTGGTGTGATTGGCACTTTTCCATTTTTGCTCATCCTTTATAGTATGGTACTTTATTCATTGTGTCTATTCCTGGGTTTCACATCTCATTCCAATTTGTCTTTATGGTCAACCCTGTGTTTGTAAGATCTCTGTTGGGTTTTGTTGTGCTTGAGTCTTGGAGCTAAGCCTGTATTTATATGACTCATTGTCCACCAGAAAGGATAGATTTCCCCCACCTGCAATTTGTCTCACCTCTCCTGTCTGAGTTAGAAGGTGAAAAGGTGTTATCCCTCCTTCCTATCTTGCATCCACTAAATCAAGAAAGTACACACACCTTGTAGGTCATATTCATAGTTGCATTGCATCTGCATTGCATTTTGTTCACATTGTGTTCCCTTCTATTGTGTTCTTGTCTGTGTCTATTTTGTATTCCATTGCATTTTGTCATATCTCCCTACTATCACACATTCACATTGTGTCATCATGGCACTCTGTAACAACTAACTCTCCATCTTTCAGTGTGTAGAGGATCTTATGGCTCACACCCCTCAGACATTGTTGTGGTTGTGATTGTGATTTCCCCTCACCCCACTGCAACACTTATCAGTGCTCCCCAGCAGATGGATGCACAAAGTGCATGTGACCAATGGCAAAACCCCTCTGTCTTGGCTTCCAGTGATGCCCATTTTGTTTCCACACAAAGTCCTGGTAGAGGTACTGGCAGGCACTGTCAGGATACTAATGGTTGGCCTTGAACCACTATGTCAGGTGTCTTCTTGGCAGAAGGGTGCTCCAGGACTTCCTGAGGGTCATCACTTGCTTGGAAGTAGACCTGCTGCTCATTCTCCACATGGACAGGAGGGTGATAGACTGTGGGGAGCTCTTGGTGCATGGAGAACTCAAAGATGTGCCAGCATGCCTCTGAAGGACTAGTGTAGCACAGATCAATGTAGTCCTGGATCTCATCCACATCCCCAACCTGCACAGTGGCCTGATCAGGACCCTTGTAGATGTACTTATGGATGTACTTGACTGCCTTGACTGAGGCACTGATCTCCAGATTGATGTGGCAGTCATACTTGGCAAGCAGGTAGGGATTATATGGGACCACATCACAGTTGGTAAAGACATGGACCTTATTCTGACTGAGATGCTTTGTGAAGGTGTGCCCATTGTCTGGCCTGGCATTGATTGGGTATCCATCCTCTCCAAGGTGAGTCTCCTGCCAAAACCCCTTGGGGTAGCACTTGCTGCAATGCCATTGTTATTATCCTTCTCCATGCAAGGGGATTTTACATGGTCAGGAGCACCACAGGGACCATGAAGCATGTACTTGGTGAGAGAGTCATGGAGCTTTGGATGGAGATGAGGATCTGGCAGCTGTGCTGAGACATTGCTGTCAACATGATTGGCATCACAGATCTTGTATGGGGCCTTCAGGAAGATGAGGAGATGCATGTGAGGGAGGCCACACTTCTGGAACTCTATGATGTAGACACTACCAGCCAGCTCCCCAAAAGCCCCACACTTGATTTCATGCAGCAAGATTTGCTTCTTCTGGTTGAAGATGTGAGCAACAATGTCAGGGCAATCTGCAGCAGTCTGGAATGTGCCATCATCATATTTCAGCAGAGCTTCCTGGATTTCAGGCCAGTTGTGGTTTGCAGTCATGGTCAAGAAGATGTCTGTCTTGTGCCCATAATGATGAATGGACATAGAGTCCTGGAAGAGCTGGAACATATGCCTTGAACTGCCTTGGTGGGTGGGGGGAAGGACAATGCACTGGCCCTGCTGTCCAAGATTGACTGGAGTGCCATCTTGGTTGCCATGAACTGCATCCTGAAGCCCTTTGTACAGATCTGCATGTATCTGTTTTTGATGTGTCCTGATCCAGTACAGGGTGGCCTCCTCAATTGATGCCCAAGCATCAACCAAGTATTACTGGAAGAGATTTCCACTGCAAAAGATGATGTCTGCCTCATCCAGTCTGATGAAGGCATGGTATGCATAGTCACAGTGTCAGGAGACATTCTTGCAGCACATTTGACCATTTGGACCTGGCTGTGATGGCATATTGAAGTGGAACCCAGAGTCACTTTTGGGGAAGAGGAGGACATAGTGCAATGGGGAATAGCTATGATGCAGATGACTGATCCTCCTAACCTCCATGCAGGCACACAATGATGTCACGATGCAAGTCCACTTGCTGTCCTCCACCTCCAGGAATGATGGCAGCAATCTCCTTTACAGTGGGAGCATTGTATCTGTGCAGGTCTGTGTTTGGATCCACAGTGATGCAAACAGCCATATTGACCTGCTCTTCTGGAGCCTTGTCCTTGAGGATCTCATGAGCTTGCCTGTACATGTTGATGTTGTTGGTATTGCTAAGTGCTGTTTGTTCTCTTACAGCACCTATGCCCTGCACTCAGTTATGTAATCTAGTCTGTGTGCACTCTGCCATTGTATAGATCTCTTATTGTGCATCTGAATAATAGGCAGACATCTTGCTCTTCCCTCTTCCAGCGTACCCTGTCTGCACCTATCTGTACCCACATCTTCTTCTTCTTCTTCTTCTTGACTCTCTCTTTAGTCCTCCATGGAGACCATTCTCATTATTGTTGTCATCAGTTACTCTGTTGCTCTCTTCATCCTTGTTGGCAGCTACTTTATGTATATGCCTGCCCCCTCTGAGTCCTCCCACACTTAGGAGGCTCCTCTGTTGCCTTTGCCACTACACTTTTTACCTGCCATGCTGACAGATGTATGGGTTATTAGCAAGCAGCATTGTATGGAGATCCATCATGGTGGATGGGTCAAGGTTAGAGTTATTGGCCAGGCATGCATTGACAGTGTTGGTTTTTACCTTTCATATGATGCTGGACACACTATTACACATCAAGTACACTTATCTCTCATCTTGTCTTTGCTGGCTATACTCTGTGCTGGTTGTGTTACTGCATGGCTTCATGTTGTTCCACTCTCATATCATACCACTTTGGTATTTCTTTCCCTCTTTATAGTTCAGGCTCCACTCTAACTCTATTTGACCTTTACTATATCTTTCTTACCTTGTCATCTCACCTCAGCACTTCTGCATGTTGCTGAGGTGAGTATCTCTTCTCTTCTCTCAACCCTCTTCTGACATACATGCTCCATGCAGCACTCTTCTTCTGTGTACTTCCCATTCTGTTCTACACCTTGTCTTTGATCTCAGTCATGTAAGACATCTGGACTCTAGTCCTCTTCTTGCTTTATCTATATCTTGGCTGATAAGGCTACCTCTGTCTCCAAATAATCTATTTACAGTTTGTGACTCTGCCCATTATCTACCAATAGCTATTAACCCTCAGATGAGGATCAGTAAGCAATGTGCAGCATCTGTGGGAAATGTAGTCATACTCATACAGCAATTGGTGTTAGAATGTGCAATTGCCAAAATAGTGACTTGGCTTGGGTTCAAACCAAGGACCTCCCTTACTCTGGGTGGGTGCTCTAACCACTGAACTACCAAGCCTTGTCTAAGTTGTCAGGATCGTCAAGCCTATGGCGGACATCCATAGTGCGAGACCACCGACTCCTGATGTATCCCAGCTCTCCTTTGGAGAGACTTACCAGGAGCTGCCCTGGATCTAAGCCCAAGGGATGAGGGAACTCAGACTATAGAAGAGGGGATGGAACCAGCTGTAACAAGCTGGGGTCTATTCGTCTAGCTACCTATCTACTTATAGTACTGGATTGTGCGCACGGACCAGGCACAGTACTTAAGGGCAGGTCTACAGTAACTAGAGGTGCAGCAAGTGTGAGAGTACTGCTGACAGATGCGCAGCATCTGTGGGAACCATCTCCGAGATGACCGTAACGACTGTAAGTAAGATATCTAATAAGATGAGATAAAAGATAATATGAAGATCTTATCTTATCAGATGATCTAAAGATAAACATAAAAGAAAGTAAAGAAAAGAAATAATAACGGTAGGGAATAAGGTCAGCGATAGGAGTCTGACATAAGTGAAGTGCTAATAGCATGATGTGGAGCTGTCACAGCTACTGTAGAGTTGTAACTCTGCTATGAAAGTATTGTAGCTCTGTTATGAAGTGTATGTACAGGGTCAGACATTTGACCTTAACTCCAACAATTGGTCCAAATGAGTAATAGTATATGAGTCATGAATAGATTGTGAGAGATCTCTTGGATGGAATATGCATATGAAAGAGTGATATCAATCAATCTTGGCACTTTGTAAATTATAGTAAAAATGAGAGAAATGTATAGGGAAAATTATAGTGTTCTGACAGTCTCTTGCCCAGTCTGAGTCAGAGGAACTGTATAGGCTGATGAGAAAATATCTATCATATTGTATTCATTGATGAAGAGTTCCTTTGAGATGTCAAAGAATGTGTTTGGTGGCTGTGAGGTGATATTTGGATGGACTTGTGCTGAATTGGGATTGCAATGGATCAATCTAGCATGTCTGTGATGTATGATGTCTGATCAATGTCAAGAGTGCAGCATGCTTGATCTCTCATTACATGAAGTCCTAGATAGGAGTTGATGTTGATCTCTCCTAGATTGGTCATGCTGAATAGTGATGATAGAGACATTTTGCATATTTGTACATCTTCAAGAGATGTGCCAAAGATGGTAATGTCATCAACATAAAGAGTCAAGACAATGATAGCATGTTGGTGTGGATCCTGCTGTCTGATGTAGTGTGTGTGAAGCCTGGGGAGAGGAGTGTGTTGTACATTTTGATGTTCCACCATCATGAAGCTTGTTTTAGCCCATAGATTGCTTTGTTTGGCTTACAGACTCCATGTTCCATCCCTACTTCTTCAAAACCCTGAGGTTGCACCATGGAGATCTCCTATAGATCTTCATATAGAAATGCTGACTTGACATCCATGGAGTAGACTTCCCCATCTTCTAATGCAGCTATTGAAAGCAGGATGTGAATGTTGGAGATTACAGTGATGTGCAACAGCAAATGTGTGATAGTGTGACTGTGCCACATGGACTTGCAGGACTCAGGGATGATATGGACAGACCCTACTTACAGTAAAAGTTCCTTCACATAGTTTTCTTTCCCCTCAGTCTTCGATGAAGAGACTGAGGTCAGTACTTACTCCTGTGTCATTTGCATTTTATGTTTTCTCACTATTTCTTCCTGTAGAACACAATTCTCTTCTTTCTACAGTTGGCCACACTCTTTCCAAGCAACCTCCTTCAATAGTGAAGGGATTTGAAATGGGCAAATGGGGAGAAGGTTTTGTTGTAATCTGTACCTTGCTGTTGGGTGAAACATTTTGTGACTCATTGGGCTTTGAAGCAGCCATCTGTCAGGCCTTGGTTATGGAGCATTTACTTCTTTACTATTTTATTATCTCTTTACTGTTTTTCTTGACATCTGATATGATAAGATCTTTACCTTTCATCTTATGCCATCTTATCTTATCATATCTCACTTACTGTCACTTCATGCCTAGACCATGAGGTCATACCATGAGGTAGCTGCATGGTACCATTGCTTACTGCACTCTCTACTTGCATAGCCTGCCCTAGTGTACTGCATCTGGTCTGTGTGCTGTTCTAGATAGTATATAGGTCTGCTGTAGATAGTGAATAAGTCCCAGCTTGTTATGGCTGGATTTCCTTTCTCTTTGGTGTGAACCTAATGATAACACAGGGATGAGCAGACACTGTAGACAAAAGACAAGGTGGCTGTGATTGCTGCAAAGATGTGGTAGGTGGTGTGGCAAGAAGAGCCATGGAGTGGTAAGAAAGTGTTAGACATTTGTGAATAATGTTGAAAGTGGGAGAGTATGTACCTGCAAAGACATGGTAGGTGGCACAGCAAGAAGAGCTGTGGAGTGGCAAGAAAGTGCTGCAGGGCTGGGTAAGTATGTGGTAAAGAATAAGTGGGGATGTACTCACTTATACATTTGTGAAGAACATCTAAGGAGACTGCATAAGTGGGGAATCATCTTATGTAGTGTATGTGTGATTGAGTTTAAGCAGAGTGTAAATGTGTGTTGTCAGAATGTGGTAGAGGAGATGTATGTGGGTGGAAGATGATAAGACAAGATGTAGATAAATGATGTAATAAGTATGTGGGAGGTTGGCCAAATGACATGCAGTTGATCTCTAACACCTTAGTCTGAGTGCACCAAGTCTCCCTTCAGGGATATATGCAGACTCTGGTCTCATACCATCCACTTTCTGTTTTAAGACCCATTTGTTACCAACAAGGTCTTGTCCTACTGGTAAGTTGATTAGATCCCAGGTGTGCAGCTTCTGTACCATATCAGAGTGGTCTATTTTTCCTTTCTATTTTATGATTTGTTTCTACCTTATTGCTTGAGATCTACAATGTATATCAAATCTATATCAAGATCTCTTATTATTACATACATGACTCATATTCATTTGTCATCAGGCCACTTACTATATAACTATGACTACATTTCCCACAGACACTTAGAGATACTGCCACAGATGCTGTGTATTGAGATACACATGCTACTGGTTACTATATATATCTATAATGTCTCCTGTCTTATATGCCTGCCCTATAGTGCTGTACATGGTCTGTGCACTGATTCCATTACTATATATATTGTACTTGTATCATCAATATTCCCTAGCTAAACACATCTGGGATATCTGCCCTTCAGCATGACTTCATCCCTCAAGTATTGTCTCAATCTCCTCCTCTTGCAGTTGTGACCTTGCTGTTTGGCATGTGCCTCACAGAGCATGTGAAACTCCTGTTCACAGGCTGCATGCTATGCATCAGCTGAATCTGATGAAAGGGCTTGTGCAAGAGTTAGTGGTGTTGAAGTTCTCACATGTTGTTTACTCTGGCACCTGTGCCCCACACATATATGACTAAGTGCAGTCTGTGTGCAGTTCCCATTAGTATAAAGAGTAGCACTACAGTGTTGTATAATGATAAGCAGACATTCTCTTTCCCTTCACTCAAAGTGTCCACAAGTCAGTCATTACTACCCCTTTGTCCTTTCCTTTTGGTCTTCTATGGAGACTATACTCTACATCATCCTCATTGGCTACTGTGTAGCCTTATCCCTCCTTGCTGCCAGCTATCTGGTATTCATGCCATCTCCACCCAATTCCTCCTATGTCTAGTAGGACCCTTGGTTGCCTAGCCCCCTTATGGGTTCTCATCAAGTGGGTCTCACATGGTGGTGTGGGATAGTTGTTGATCTTTATCTATTATATAATGCTGGACACACTTTTACATCTGTCTTCTATCTTATCTCATCACATCTTCCACTGGTCATCTGTTGTGCTGGATAGTATTTCACATGGATTTATTTATTTCATGTGTGTTGTACCACTCCCAAATTGTACAACTTTCCCTTTCTCTTTCTTTATGGTTCAGGTGCTCAGAGCAGCCAGTTGGATGGTCTTAGGGATTGTTCAATGTGGTGCTCCTGGCAACAAGGTGGTTGTAGTAGGCAATGTATGCATTCCTGATGACAATGAAGATTGGGATCAGTGAGATAGTGATGAGGATGATACCACTGATGACTATATGAGGATCCAGGGTGATGAGTTTAGGATGTCTTAGTGATGCTTAGTGACTTAGAGATCTTAGATTTAGTGCTCAGGGTTATGAAGTGAGTCAGAGGTGAGCTTAGATCAAGTGCAGTATAGGAGAATCCCTAGATTGTGAAGTTGACAAGACTGGGGTTTAAGACAGCCAGGCTCTCAATTACTTATACAAAAGAGGTGTCCTAAAGATAGTACAAGTAGTTAAAGTTCACTGATCAACAATGATTGCACAGTAATCAAGAAGATCATGTGACTAGAGACATGTCCATAGTAAGCTAAGTAAATAGCCACAAGCACAAGTGAAATGAGAGATAAACAAAGATAAACAAGAGATGAGATAGGATAAGATAAGTCCTCACTAATTGTATAGTAATAGTCCTTAGCAAGTAAATTAATAATCAATAAATAAATAAATAAATAAATAAATAAAGATGAGATGCCTTTACAGTACTTGGAGCTAAGCTCATGGCTAAATATAAGAATACTATAGTACTGCAAAGGTAAATGAAATGAATCCTTACTATATAGAGTGGAGCTATGCTCACAGTTGTAGTAAAACTATGCTCTAATAGTAAGTAAATAAGAAGAGGGAAAAAAGAAAATTGTTATGAGGTGCCTAGGCAAGTGCCTTGTAACATTGTCTAGCCACTGTGTCCCCATTGGGCATGCCTATTGACAAAGGGTCTGAGTACTACAGGCAATGGTCAATTATGGTTTGGCTGGCACTCATCATTATGAGTGTCTGGTACACCACCTTGCATGTCAAAGCTACAGAAGTCATGGGTCCCATAGTCAATGATGCTGGAGAAGCCATCTGTGTTGTCATCAACCAAGACACCATCAACAAGTAGACCAATGACAATGCCATGGCAAAAGCAGTCATCATGATGAGTCTTGGTGTAGTCCCTTCTGCACTTATTGACAACACTGCACTGGGAGCAGCACACTCATGGGAAGCACACTATAATGTCTACACCATACAGTCCATAATGGCTGCATTTGTTGATTTCCAGGACCTGTTTCAACTCACTCTTGATGTCAACCTCCCACTCCTTGCTCAACTTAATGCAGCCACTATGACCCACAACCATCTCTTGGAGTCTGGAGTTGGAGTCAGTGACCAGCATTTTTGTTTTATTCTACTACAGGCTCTACCACCTTCATGGGGACATCTATCCTCTGCCATCCTGGGAACTGCTGAGATTCCCAGACTGTCTCCTGCCAACATTTACACTCACATCCTCAATGAAGGGAAACAAATGAAGAATCTGATGAGCTCTCATGATGATGAGGCTTGAGACTGTGTGTACATGCTGGGGAAGAGACAGAACAGCCAGTATACCAGTGCTCATAAGAGTAAAGAGAAGAAATGTGACTAGGGTTGATGATATTCCAGGATGAGACTGCTGCTATAAGTACAGGTAGAGACAGCACACAGACCATGCAAGTAATAGTGGCTGAGTGTGTGCAGACCAGAGCACAAAAAGGTTCAACAGAGTCAAGCATCACTTGCAGCAGTTCAGAATCCCAATCCAACTTGGTGGAAGGGCAAGAATAACCTCCTCTGCTCCCACTGTGGATGCAAGAATCACACCATCAACAAGTGTTGGGTGCTGCATGGGGTTCCTGATGAGGTTCAGAAGCAGAGAGATCAGTGGGACAAGGACAAAGATAAGGGTCCAGACAGTTCACCTAGCATACATGTAATGGCCACATCATCTTCATCTTCTGGGCTCAACACCTCCTTCTACTCTTCCCATGATTCTGCCCTCTGGATCTCAATTCTGGCTGTTCTGACCACATCTAAAAGACATTGCTTCCTACTCTCCCACAACACAGCAAAGCATCAAACTCAGTGACAATTCTAGTATTATTTACTACAGCTGTGAGCTTAGCTCCACTTTACTTAGTAAGGACTCATCTTATTTCATCTTTGTTTATCTTTGTTTATCTCTCATTTGCTTCATGCTTGTGGCTACTTTACTTTAGCTTACTACAGATGCATCTCAAGTCACATGACTTTGCTGATTGCTATGCAATCATCATTGATCAATGAACCTTATTACTTATACTATCTGTAGGACACTCAATTTTGGATAAGTAGGGACAAGCCTAGTGGTCATAAACCCCAGTCTTGTCAACTTTGCAATCTAGGGATTCTCCTATACTGCACTTGACCTATGCTCACTTTCATCTCACTTCAACTCCTAAGAACTAAGTCTAAGATCCCTAAGTCACTAAGTGTCACTAAGATATCCTAAAATTGTCATCCTGGATCCTTGTTTAGTCATTGGCAGTATCATCCTCATCACTATTTTGTTGATCCCTCTCTTCATTGTCATCAGGTATGTTGACTACACTTACCAAGCACACTACAACTACCTTGTTACCAGGGGTATAGTTATCACAAACCTTCCCCAAGACTGTCTAATAGGCTGCTCTTAGCAGTACCCTACACAATGGTAACTACTGGGTTGAGCTCTGTCCAGCCCTGTCCATCCTCTCTGCACCACTTGTACCCTTGCTTAACATTTGGCATGTCAGGTTTGGACATCTCTCCCAAAATGTTGTCAAGGGAATTGTCCCCTCACAGACCTCAGGTGTCACAATTGGGCCTTCTCCTTCACCCATGGGCATTTGCAGTGGCTGTGCCCTTGGGAAGCCCCTGTGTGCCCCCTTCTTCCCTTCCAGTCCATGTGCCTCCACCATGTTCAAATTGGTGCACTCTGACATCATATGTCCCCTCTGCACACACTCCACCTTTGGGAATGTTTACTTCATGACATTCCTTGACAATTTTTCTGGATTTGGAGTTGTCTATCCCCTCCAGCAAGCAGACCAGGTCTGCAAGGTTTTTGAGGCCTACATTGTGTGGGCACAGAACTAGATGTTTGCCATAATCAAGCACCTCCACTTGGACAGAGGGGGGGGGGAGTATGTTAATCATCAAATGGCAAACCAACTTTGTGACAAAGGCATTACACACCAGCTTACAGTCCACAGCAGAATGGTTGTGCTGAGTGGTGGAACCATACCCTGCTCAACCATATGCTTTCACTCCTCCACAGTGCTGGGATGTCAGCTGGCTTCTGGGAATACACTCTACACATTGTGGTCCACTCCTATAACATCTCACCTGCCTGCTGTCTGCAATGGTCAACTCCCTCCACATGCTGGACTGGTTGGGTGCCTGATGTGTCTCACCTCCATAGCTTTGGGTGCTGTGCCTTCATCTGCTCACAAGACCACTCCTGTACCAAGCTTGAGGCATGCTCTCACCCCATGGTATTCATTGGCTACAACAAGGGAACTCATGGTTGGGTCTTCTGGGATCTGGGTGCACACCAGTCTGTTGTGAGTCATGACATAGTCTTTGACAAACTCACATTCCCTGGTGTTGGGACACATCCCCACTCCCTTGTGGACCCACCTCTGGCTCCAGCCATTCTGTCTGGCTCTGACAACAATGGTGACTCTGGCAGTGATGGCCCTCCACCTCCTGTCATCCTGGTTTCTGCTGTGGCCCCTGCACCTCTGCCTCAACTTGCACCACTGCTCTCTCCTCATGGCCCACCAGTCACACCATTGGTGCCTGTCATGCCACCTGGCACTCCTGCTCCTGCTCCTCCCCCACATTGAGCAGCATGAACTCAGCATGGTTCCCTGTCTTCACCTATTGACCCTCCATGATGGTCTGGCATCCCCTAGTTCACCTCAGGGCACCAACAGGCCCACACAGCTCTCCTCAATGACACCAGACCATCCTTGCATCCTCACTGTGACCACTGAGCTCCAGCTCACTTTCATGATAGTGCCTACAGTGTGTGCTATGTTGTGGATATTGAAGTGGGGGGTCTGGGTCTGATGACAATGTCTTTGCAACACCTTGCACTGATGTGTCATCCAATTCACTCTCTGCTCTCCTTTCCCACACTACCTCACATGACCCACTCACCCTTCACCAAGCTCTTTCCTCTGCAGATGCCAATGCATGGCACTCAGCCTGCATGACTGAGCTTGACATGCTAAAGAAGCTAGGGACATGTGATCTCATTGATCTACCCAAAGGGCACAACATCATAGCCAACAAGTGGGTGTCCAAACAAAGATCTGACAGCCATTTCAAAGCTCACTTAGTTGCCAAGGGCTTCACCCAGCAGTATGGAGTTGATAACTCAGAAATATTCTCACCTGTTGCACAGTCTGAATTGCTACAGACCCTACTTCCCATTGCTGCCCTGGAAGACTGGGAGGTCCACTCCATGGATGTAAAGTCTGCCTTCTTTAATGGCAACTTAGATGAGGAAATCTACATGGAACAGCTGCAGGGGTTTGTGCAGGACAGATCAGAGACCAAAGTATGCAGACTAAACAAAGCTATTTATTGACTCAAGCAAGTGTCTAGGCAGTAGCATCACAAAATGCATGCTGTGCTGCTCAGTCTAGGGTTTATATGCACCTTCTCTGATTCAGGAATCTATGTCTCACAATCATCCTCTATGTCAACACCATCACTGTCCCAGGGAAGTCCCTTGCCAAGGTCAAGAAATGCAAAGTGGCTCTCAGTGCCATGTTTGACATAACTGATCTTGGGGAGATTCACTCTTATCTAGGCCTTCATGTCACCAGGGATAGAATCAATTGAGTGCTGGAAATCAATCAACATGACTACATCATTGATGTCATAGAGAGGTTTGGACTGACAGATTGTAACCCAGTTCCTACACCACTTCCATCCTCATTACACCTCACCAAATCTGACATGCCATGCAGCACCACTCTCCTTCAAATGTACCAGCAACTAGTTGGTTCCCTACTCTGTGCCACCATAGTTTCCTGTCCTATGCTGTAAACAAACCATGCCAATATGTCTTGAATCCTGCCAATGCCCACCTCTCTGCCACCATGCACATCCTGCATTACCTCAAGGGGTCACTTGACTACTGACTTCACTATGATGGGATATCTTCCCTTGGCTTGGTTGGGTATCTAGATTCAGACTGGGCAGCAGATAGGGATGACAGGAAGTTTGTTGGTGCATATGTTTTTCTCCTTGCTGGAGGCACAATTGCCTGGTCCTCATGCAAACAGCACACTGTCTCCCTCTCCTCAACTGAAGCTGAAGACATGGAACTCTCCCAGGCTGCCACACAAACAAAATGGTTCAGATCCTTACTGATGGAGACTGGGTTTGGAGTTAATGGTGATAGGTATTGCAGCAGGATGAGGGCAAATAACAACCACAACCACAACAATTTCTGAGGGGTGTGAGCTGTAAGATCCTCTAGACACCACAAGATGAAGAGTTAGTTGTTATATAGTTGCTAAGAGTGGCCTATTGGACAGTCTTAGGGAAGATCTAAAATGTTACTCCTGGTAACCAAGGTTTGAGTATTGGCTTGATGAACGTAATAGAGATTCCGGATGACAATGAAGAGTGGGATTAACGATATAGTTATGAGGATGGTTCCACCAATGACGATACGGGAATCCAGTTTGACGCAGCGTAAGATGTCTTTATTGATTTAGAGTTCTTAGACTTAGTTCCTTTAGAGATGAATGAGGTTATAGTGAGTTTGGGTCAAGTGCAGTATTAAGAGAAATCCCTAGATTGTGAAGTTGACAAGACTGGGGTTTAAGACCGCTAGTCTGTCAACTATTTATACAAAACTGATGAACTAATTATAGTAAGGTTACGCAGTCAAGCACAGTAAGTAAACAAATGTGTGCAGTAAAGCGCAGTACTAGACAGTGAAAATGAACATGAAGTAAACAAAGGTAAATAAGAGCGAGAGAAAGAAGTCCTTGCTAATTGTATAGTAGTAGTCCTTAGCAAGTAAATGTTATAATAAATAAAGAAAGATAAAAGAGAAAAAGATAAGTCTTTAATATAGTACTTGGAGCTAAGCTCACACTTAAGTATGTAAATACTTAAGTACTATAAAAAGAGAAAGAAAAAGATAAGTCCTTACTAAGTAAAATGGAGCTAAGCTCACACTTGTAGTAATAATACTACACTTTACCAGTAAGTAAGATAAAAAAGAAAAAAAGAAACCTGTTACAAGGTGCCAAAGCAAGTGCCTCGTAACATCACCCCCTCTTCATGCGATGCGTTGCCTGCGATGCTTGGAGGGGTCCCCTGACCCATTGCCTTCTGCCCTCCGCTTACTCCTGGTAGGCCGGGAAGGGGAGGGTGTCCCATGCTGGGACGAAGCCGTTGGGCATTCCCCCGTCGAAGAACCAGGGGCGTTGAGGGGTGGCGCAGGGGAATGCCCTGACTCGTTGGGCCCAATAATAGGCCTCTTCGCGGGCCTGGGCCAACTCTTCTTGCGCCAGCCGGTGGCGCTCTTCCAGGAACCACCTCTCGATGTTCCACTCTTGATGAGTGGGGTTGGTGCGGCTGATGGGGGCGGGGGGATGGGCATAGGGGGTTGGGCGGTGGCGGCGGGGGTTGGGGCATTGTGCCTGGTGGTGGCCATGTTGGCCGCATCTAAAACAGGCCCCTCTAATTGGGGCGGGGGCTGGAGTGGTGGAGGGGGTGGTCCACGCCTCGATGTGGTGGTGGGTCGCGGGCCACCAGCCCAAGGAAGGACATCCCCAGGAGCCCGCTGGGGTTGTT
>QLPN01004855.1:0-11593 GCA_003314395.1 Albatrellus ellisii | reverse complement strand
GACTTTGACATAAACACTATAGGATGCCATAAGCCATCCTGTCCCTTCTGGGATAATACTGCTCCACAAGCTCATTTTGATGCATCACATTCCAATTGGAATGGTTTAGTCACATCAGGGGAGATAAGGACTGGGGAGGAGAGAAATTTTGCCTTTAAAAGGTCAAAGGCGTCTTGTTGGGGTTGGTCCCAGTGCCAAGGAATATCCTTTTTTGTAAGATCATGTAATGGTCAAGTAAGATGTGAAAAGTTGCAGATGAAATGTCAATAGGATCCCATGAAGCCCAAAAAGGCACATACTTCCTTCAGTTTTGTAGGTATAGGCCATTTTTGAATTCCTTGTAGTTTGACTGGGTCCATAGCTGTCTGACCCACTGAAATGATAAGTCCCAAATATTCTACCTGTTCTTTCTCAAACTTGCATTTCTCTGGTTTGTGTGAGGTCAACACTACTAGCAAGGTCACACAGTAGACTTGATGAAAAGAGAGAGGGAAAGGGATGATAGTATATTCAAGGACTAACTCGCTATGAAGCAGATATCCCAGAAGTACTAAGCTAAAGAACAAGTACACTATGAAGTACAGTATATATAGTAAATGCCTGTGTGCACAGACCATGTGTGTTACTGTAGGGCAGGCATTTGAAGTACAATAATGAGGATAGCATGATGTCATGCGCAGTATACGTGAGAATGATCAGTAAGGAATATGCAGCATTGCACAGTCAGTGTGGGAGTATTTGTAAGTGTCTGTGGGAATATGTGTCATAAGTAAAAAAGTAAGTGGCCTGATGACGAATGATGAATGAGTCATAGATTATTGCAAAAGATCTAATCGGATAAGATAAGATGTTCTGTAGATCTTGAGTGATAAGATAAAAGAAAATCATAAAATGATGAGAAAAATAATGCGTCCTGACAATACCCCCGTTTTATGGGTGAGACGACCCAACGAACTGCTAAACTCCTGTAGATCCAAAACCTCCATCTCTTCGTATAGTATCATCAAGTGAATTGACTTCCATGACTTTGGCAATTGATATATTTTCGAGGATTAATTGTGCAATGCGGTCTTTCTCTTTGATATGGAATGTGTCATTTCCATTATTGACAAGAAGAATTTTGAGAGGGCCACAATAGTCTGAGTCAATCACTCCAGCTCCAATTGATATAGAGTTTTTGACAGCCAATCCACTGTGAGGAGCAATATGTCCATAGCAGTGGCTTGGTATAGCCAAGGAGACCTGAGTATTGATCAACTTTTGACAATGTGGTGGTATCTCTGTTTCTTCCATGCTATAAAGATCTAAGCCTGCTGCAAATAGTGATCCTCTGGTAGGGATAGTTGCCTTGTCTGAAAGTCGTTTCACAGGTAGCATAATATTCTGTATAACTCAAATGGCAGTTGGATGTGATAAATGGAATTCTTTTACTAATTTGGGAACATCCTTGGTAATAATGGATGCAGGTTCCCAAGAATTAGCTTCATGTGGGTAGTTTTTCCATTTTATCAAATATTTGACTTTGCCATAACATTTTCAAGTATTGAGAATTTCTTCTACTTCATATCTCTCTTCTCCTCTTTCAACGATAGGAGCTGGTGGGGGTTTTTGTCTTCTTTTGGGGATAGAGTTGGCTATGAATGGTAATAATTTGACCACATGAAATACCGGATGGATTTGTAACGTTTTCAGTAATGTGAGTTTGTAACTGTTGTTAGATAGAACTTCAACAATCACATAAGGTCCAATTCGTTTGTGGTCCAATTTCTTCATCGGTCTATCCAATTGAATGTTGGATGTGTCGAGCCAGACTTTATCTCCTACTTCGTATTTTGGAGTTTCTCCTCTATGTGCATCGTAGTATTTCTTCATATCCTCTGATGCTTTGTTCAAAGTGGCTTTGGCATCATCTCTAGCTCTTTCCAGAGAGGATATGAAGACGTCTACTGATTCGATGTTTGATTCTGCATGGGGTTTGAATCCCATTCTTGGATGTTGACCACTATTCAATATGAATGGAGTTTGTTTTGTAGATGCATTGATACGGTTGTTATAACAAAACTCTGCCATAGGTAACCAATTCATCCAATCGCTCTGTCGATGGTTTACAAATATTCAAAGATACCATTCTATCTCTTGGTTTATTCATTCGGTTTGTCCATCAGTTTGTGGGTGGAAAGCGGTTGAAAAAGCCGTTTTTATTCCAAGGATTTTGTTCAATTCCTTCATAACTTTTGAAGCAAATTGTGGACCTCTGTCAGAGAGGACTTTCTCCGGTAGTCCGTGTAATTTCCAAATGTTGTCTCTAAAAAGTCGTGCAACTCCTTCTGCTGTTACTGTAGTAGTGGTGGGCATTGTGTGTATCATTTTTGAGAATCGGTCCACTACCGCTAGTATCGAGTCATATCCTTGACTGTCTGGCAATTGTGTGATAAGGCTGGTCGATATGATTTGCCAAGGTCATTCTGGAATTTCATTTGGTGTGAGTTCGCCTTGTGGTTTCTTTGTGACAACTTTGGTTCTTTGACAGAGTTCACATCCCTTGATGTATCTTCCAATATATGCTGCCATGCCTTTCCACCAGAATGTTCTTCCTACTAACTCCAACATTCTCCATTGTCCAGGGTGTCCCACTATTGGACTGTCATGACAGTGTTTTACTACTTCCGCTCTGCAGCTGTCTGGGACAAAGATTTTGTCTTTGTATGTAAGAAGTCCTTGTTCATTTTCCCTGTGTCCTGCTATGATTGCTGTCTTTGCTTCATCTGCTGGCAATTCTCTCCACTGTTGTATCTCTCCTTCGTTCTTTTGTGCTTCTAAGATCTTTTTAAGTAGTGGTGGGTTTGTGAATACTGCATTGATTGATTGTTTGAAAAACTCTGGTTTCAGCAGTATAATGTTGTCGTTATCACAATCCACCCCCTCTTTATGATCCAAACATCTCGAGAGGTGGTCAGGCTTGTCTGATGATTTACCTGGGCAATGGGTAAGGTTGAAATTAAATCTAGAAAGAAAGAGAGACCATCGTGCCTGGTGACGGTTCAATTTCTGGGCACTCATAAAGTACTCTAGATTTTTGTGGTCTGTGAGGATTTCAAGCAGGTTTTGTGCACCTTCAAGGTAGTGCCACCATTGTTCCAGTGCTCTGATTATTGCCAACATCTCTCTGTCATAGATGTCATAGTTGCGTTCTGCTGGTGATAAACTTTTGCTGATATAGGCTACTGGATGCCATTTGTCGTCGTCATGTTTCTGTGATAGAACAGCTCCAGTTGCATAACCAGAGCTGTCTGCTTCTACCAAATATGGTTTGTCTGCTTCAGGGAATACCAAGATGGGTTTGGAACACATGGCTGATTTCAACGATTCGAATGCATGTTTTTGTTCATTGTCCCATTTCCACTTGGCATCTTTTTGTAACAAACTATTCAGTGGTTTGGCAATCTTGGAGAATCCTCTGATAAAACAACGGTAGAAATTGACAAATCCCAAAAAGGATCTGGTTTTGGTGACGGTGGTAGGGGTGGGCCATTCTGCTACACCTTGTACTTTAACCGGATCCATCATGATTTTGTCAAGAGAGATTTTGAGTCCAAGATAATCTATCTCTTCCTTTTCGAAATCGCATTTTTCTGGCTTTAAGTAGAGTTTGTTGTCTTTAAGTATTTGTAATACTTCAGTGACAATTTGATGATGTTCTTCAAGTGTTTTGGTGAAGATGAGAATATTGTCCATATAAACAACTACTTTGCCATTTGCGATGAGAACGTGGAAAAGATGGTTCATCATTGTTTGGAAGGTTGCTGGGCTATTTGTTAAACCAAAGAACATTATGAGTGGTTCGTATAGTCCTTTATTGGTGATAAATGCCGCCTTCCATTCATCTCCTTCTTGGATTCGTACATTATTATATCCCCATCGAACATTGAGTTTAGTGAAGAATTTTGCCCCTTTGAGTTTATCGATCAATTCTGAGATAAGTGGTAATGGATATGCATTTTTGATTGTGATTTCATTGAGGCAACGATAATCTTGTACTGGACGTAGTTCTCCTGATTTCTTCTTGATAAAGAAAAATGGTGAAGCCATTGGTGATTTGGAGGGTCTTATATGTCCAGATTTAAGATTTTCATCTATAAACGTCTCTAATTCTGCTTGTTCGACTAGGGATAAGGATAAGTTGTAGATCTTTCCAGTGTGCATTTTAGAGTTTGGTTTCAACTCTATAGCATGGTCCCAAATACGTTTGGGAGGCAATTCATCAAATGATTCTTTCTCGAAGACAGTTTTGAAATGATGGTATGCGAAGGGGACAATGTCTTTGAAGGATCATTTGATTTTCTTTTTCTCTGCTTCGATAGCCAGATCTTGACTGATATTTTTGATTGCCGCTTCTTTCTCTTCTTGGCCAATCATAATACACAAGATCTTATCTCCAGGTCTCGGCTCATCTTCTTCATCATCATCTACTTCTACCATCTTGGGTACCTCTTTCTTCAATCGTGCTTCCTTTTTTGTTGCTTTGATCTTTTTCCTAGACTTTTTCTCTTCAAGAAGTCTAACTTGACATCTTCTTGGGCACCTTGAGAATGTTACTAATCCTGTTTGCCAATCTATTTCTGGATTATGGAATTTAAGCCATGTTTCTCCAAGAATTAGATTGGTTTTCCCTAGGCCAGTGACACAGAACGTAGTTCTTTCGGTATGGTCATAAGTTTTCAAGATCAGATCTACAGTTTCTTATATAGACCCATTCTTGTTCTTTGTTCCATTGATGTTATAGACAGGAATTGCAATTGGTAATTTTTTTGTGTTTAGGTTGTTTTGTTTTACGAATTGTTCGTTGATGTAACATGTCGTTGCTCCAGAGTCAAGTAGGGCATCTACAGTTACCGTTGCTCCAGTATCCACTGTTTTGATTTCTACTTTGATCATGGGTAATTCTGTTTTTATTCCCATGATTTCATGCTTTTCTTCTTCTTGAGAGGGCATACTCTCAGATACCTCTTTCTCTTTCTTTTCCTGATGATTTGGAACAATAATGCATTTATTGATAGGATTGCATACATTGGTGTGATCAACAGCACCATCATCAGGAAATAAAACTGAGAAATGATTGGAGGACAATACAGTGGTATCTACTGATTGTCCTTGGCAAAACCCTGCCTATCTATAGGCAATCCTCTCTTCTCCCACTCATCATTCATCATATTCTTGAAATCTTCTGTTGACATCTGCCTGATGTCCTCATGTATTTCGCGGATACTCTTCTTCCCTTTCTGTGGACATTCTCATGATATATGCCCCTCTTGTCTGCAATTGTAACATATGATTGTCTTTCTTCATTGCACTCTATCAACATCCATGGGTACAGTGGCGTTACTTGCTTTTTGTAGTGGAGGATTACTTTGGATGTTCCATTGCGGCTGGGGTTGGTTATAAGTATTTCGTGGTGTCCAACTAGAGGTGCCTCTAGATTGCATGAGTTGCTTATATTCCTGCCAATGTCTGTCCACAGTTTGAGCTACTTGCTGCCACTGTAAATAGGTAACAGGAGGAGGATTGATGTTATAAATCCTTTGGAGGAGTTCATTATTTAGTCCTCTGTGATAGCAATCTATGAGAGCTTGATCATCATATTTTGCTTTTGCTGCAATGAGGAGAAAATCTGTAGTATATTCCTCTGCTGTTTTTCCCATTTGTCTGATTTTGTGGAGTTCCTGCTGTGCCATATGTGCTTCATCAGGGTCTCCAAATTGCGTGTGAAGTTTGTTGTCAAAGTCTACCCAATCTTGGAATGGCATGGGATGGAGTGGGTTGAGGGGATTAGCCTCATGTAGTCACTGTTTAGTGACTTGAAGATTTCTCCATGCTTCTGCGCTTCCTCCTATCATATAGGAAAGGGCATACGTAATCCAATCATTGTCCACCCATGTTTTGTTTGCCATGAATACTAGCAATAACTCCTGTATGAAAGAGTCAAGTTTGTCGCACTTCCCCGAAAATGGAGTAGGCACAGAAACTTTGACCCGATGTTGGGCAAATACATGGGCCCCTAGGCCTGCAGATGGGCCAGATGTAGCAACTGGAGTAGGGCGTAGGGTTGGCTGGGCACTCATCATTGCTGTGATACTGGCCAATGAGTTGGTGATTTGTGCCAATGCAGTTCCCATCTCCAAGAATTGGGTGTTCTGCTTTTGTGATGTGATATGCTGTTCCTCCATTGCTGTTTTCATCATCTCCACTGTATCCTCCAGATCTGTGATGTGTAGTCTGGCAGTTTCTGCTGATCTCCTTTCTTGTTCTATTTCTGCGATTCTTTCCCTTTCGGCTTCTGCTGATGAATCTTCAATCATGGGAGCTGGATTCCTCATTTCTCAATTGCTGGGTCCTGAGCTTGTCATTGCTTGTTTCGGAAGATGTAGGCTTGGGGGATCGAATTATAATATGGGCTGGTTCTTTCCCAGTAGTTTGGAAAGAAGTGCCACAGGAACTCGTCAGGGTGATTGTTGTAGTAAGGATTGTGGAGTTTGAAGAACCAAATGGATTGTTGTCGATGATATTGGAATGTGTTTCTGTAATATCGGATAAGGGCTTGTGAGGTACCAGGTCGAGTGGGTGCAGGTAATGAAGAGGTAAGTTTGGCATATGATTTGCCTGACCTAGTCCTCTTTTCCAAGCGGAGTATTCTTGGAATGATGAAAATAAAATTGCACGAAGTGAAAACTCTTTACACCTTTTTCAAGGGTGTAAGCCTTTCAAATGCAAAGTGGAAGGTGATAGTAGGTAGATGTGCTAGGTGCTACTCGTATAATACAAAATAATTCTCTGTTATAGTAAAATTTATCGTAACCCTGGTCCAAACGGTTGTCAGGGGGTTTGCGGTGCTCCACTAAGTGGTAAGACACCCTTGCACTACTTGCTGAGGCAATATAAGGCCTGGCGCTGTAGCTGACTATGAAAAATTGAAACCATATAAACAGATATTCATCTTCTTAGATGAGTGCTAAGAGCAGCCCATTGGACAGTCTTAGGGAAGGTCTATATTGTTACTCCTGGTAACTAGAATAGAAACGCGCGTTTGATGCGCGTAATAGAGGTTCCTGATGATGATGAAGATCGGGATTAACGATATGGTTATGAGGATGATTCCACCAATAACGATACGAGGATCCAGAGTGACGAGTGTAAGATGTCTTTAGTGACGTTTTAGTGACTTAGAGTTCTTAGACTTAGTTCTGAGAGAGTGAAGCGAGATTGTAACGAGCTTAGGTCAAGCGCAGTGTAAGGAGAATCCCTAGATTGCGAAGTTGACAAGACTGGGGTTTAAGACCGCCAGTTTGTCAACTATTTATACAAAACTAGCAATCTAACTATAGTAAAGTTGTGCAGTAAAGCGCAGTAAGTAAATGAAAGTGCGCAGTAAAGCACAGTAAGTACACGAAAGTGCGCAGTAAAGTGCAGTAAGTATGCATTCCTGTGATATAAGTGGCTCAGCCACAAGCATGAAATGAACACGAGACAAATAAGAGTAAATAAGAGTGAAAAAAGGGGAGTCCTTGCTAATTGTATAGTAATAGTCCTTAGCAAGTAAATGTTGTAATAAAATAAAGAAAGATAAAAGAAAAAAGATAAGTCTAATATAGTACTTGGAGCTATGCTCACACTTAAGTATGTAAATACTTAAGTACTATAAAAGAGAAAGAAAATGATGAGTCCTTACTAAGTAAAGTGGAGCTAAGCTCACACTTGTAGTAATAATACTACACTTTACTAGTAAGTAGAAAAGAAAAAAGAAAAAAGAAACCGTTACGAGGTGCCAAAGCAAGTGCCTTGTAACAACGAGTAGGGAGGGGAATGATGGTTCAAACATGAAGATCTTTGGAGAGGAGTGTGGGGTCGCTAAAGAGCTTAGTACTATTGTGAGGCCAACACTACTAGCGAGGTCACACAGTAGACTTAATGAAAAGAGAGAGGGAAAGGGATGATAGTATATTC
This sequence comes from Albatrellus ellisii, assembly GCA_003314395.1. Classification (NCBI taxonomy): domain Eukaryota; kingdom Fungi; phylum Basidiomycota; class Agaricomycetes; order Russulales; family Albatrellaceae; genus Albatrellus; species Albatrellus ellisii. The sequence goes on along the minus strand of QLPN01004855.1, from coordinate 3,595 downwards.
AAGGACTAACTTGCTATGAAGCAGATATCCCAGAAGTACTAAGCTAAAGAACAAGTGCACTATGAAGTACAGTATATATAGTAAATGCCTGTGCGCACAGACCATGTGTGTTACTGTAGGGCAGGCATTTGAAGTACAATAACAAGGATAGCATGATGTCATGTGCAGTATACGTGAGAACGATCAGTAAGGAATATGCAGCATTGCACAGTCAGTGTGGGAGTATTTGTAAGTGTCTGTGGGAATATGTGTCATAAGTAAAAAAGTAAGTGGCCTGATGACAAATGATGAATGAGTCATAGATTATTGTGAAAGATCTAATCAGATAAGATAAGATGTTCTGTAGATCTTGAGTGATAAGATAAAAGAAAATCATAAAATGATGAGAAAAATAATGTGTCCTGACAGTTTGAGATACAAAGAATGATCAGCAAGTTGCTGTAAAACAAGTTTTGTTAGTTGATGATGTTCTTCTATTGTGGCTGTGGCAATGAGAATATTGTCCATATAAATAAAAACCTTCTCTGTATCAAGAAGATCACAAAAAATAGAATTCATCATAGTTTGAAAAGTCACTGGGGAATTCATGAGTCCAAAAAACATGACAAGGGGTTCAAACATCCCTCTATTGGTTTTGAAGGCAGCCTTCCATTCATCTCCCTTTTTGATTTGGACATTGTTATATCCCCACCTAACATCAAATTTGGTGAAATATTTAGCATGTTTTAGCTTATCAACATGTCAGAGATTAAAGGAAGAGGATATTGGTTTTTGACCATGATACTATTTAGTTGTCTGTAGTCTTGTACTGGTCATAATTTTCCATCCTTTTTTTTGATGAAAAAGAATGGTGAGGTGAAGGGAGATTTGGAGTTTTGGATGTACCCTTGGGCAGTCATGTCTTTGATGAATTCATCAAGTGCTACCTGTTCAGAGGGATTCAAAGGGTAAAATTTACAGTTATTTTCAGGGATAGCATCTGGTTTGAGATCAATGGCATGGTCCCAATCTCATAATGGGGGAAGGGAATGAGACACTTCTTCAGAAAACACTTTGTGAAACTCTTTATAACACTCTGGTATTACCATTACTTTGGGAGGAACAGCAGTGGCAAGTTCCATAGCTTGAGTTATTCGTTTTGCCTATTCCTCACTAGGTATTCCATTAAATACTTCATCTCCTCTTTCCAATGGCATCCCAGTGCTGAAGGTAATACCTCAAGATCGGTGTTGTACCTTGGCACATTGGGATGATGGGCAGCATCTGGTGAAAGATATATGATTTCATATCCAATTGATTTGGGGGTTATGTCTTTGTAACCATGGATAACCAAGAATAAGGTTATCAGGTCCAAGATCCACAACATAAAAGTGGACTTCTTCCTGATTGTCATAAGAAGACCAGCCTCATGAGTTACTCATCCTAATTTGTTTTCAGTATTGTCTGCATTGCAAACAATTTTGGGACGTGAGAGTGGTGTGGTGGGAATGTGGAGTTTTGAGATGAGTCAATGATTGATGAAATTGCTAGTGGTGCCACTATCAACTAGCACTTTTTGGTGATTGAGCCTATGACTTCCTAAAAATCCTCTGACATCTCTGATAGTGCTACTCTTCCCTCCAAAGGTAGGGTGTGAATGGTTTCATATACTCGGTGGACAGCTGCTTCATCATAAACAGGTGGAGCCACAGATCCTTCTTTGGCTTCTTCATTGACTACCTCTGAAACACAGGCATGTGTCTGATTGAGGACTTGAGGGGGTGCATAAACAGGGGTAAGAGGAGGGTGTGGTACCATTGAGGAGGGTGTGGATGACATTCTTGGAATGTTGGTGACTACATGTGCTCATGGTAGGTTAACCTTTGAAGGGCACTGATTGGCCATATGCCCTCCTTGTCAACAAGCAAAACATTTACCCTCTCTCCTCAATTTCTCTCTCTCTTCTGTAAGTTTTTGTAATCAGGGTTGGGGAACATTGATTTGTCAATGTCAATCTACATCCATCACATTGGGATCCTTTCAGACCCCAGGAGCCATGACAGAAAATCCTGGAAGATGGTACCTCTTTTGTTCTTTGCATGCTCTCCATTGTGTATCCATAATTATGGCTCTTTCCATCCAACCCACAAAAGTTTTAGGGACTTCTGAATTATAGATGCAGTTGGTGAGACTGGAATTCAGTCCTTGTTCATAGTAATCCAGTTTAGTACAGTCATCAGGGATAGCAGCTTCATGTACCAAGGTTAGAAAAGCCACATTATACTCTTTGATGGTTCGGGTCCCTTATTTGAGTTGTTGAAGAGCTAGATAGGCCTGTCATACTTTGTGAGGGTCTTCAAATTCTTTCTTTAAGTCTTCTACAAAAGTTTTGTATGTGGGAAACTCATCTCCAGTGAGATGTTGAAGCATGTATCGGTTGTTAAAGGCTTGAGCTGTATTTTTTGTCATGAAAGACAAGATGAACAATATCTTTTGTAGGTCTGAGGCATGAAGATCCTGATAGGCCAATAAGTATTTGGTGCAAGAAAGAAAAAAGGTTTGAAAGTCTTTTTTACTTCCATCGAACTCAGAAGGTTTGTTGATTTTGAGAAATTGTTGTTTTGAAGTGTTAGAAGTCATAACGACATCTGGTTCTAATTGTAGTGGAATAGGGACAAAGGAAGCTAGAGTGGCCATTCCTGGAGTAGTCATAATACTGCCAGGAAGTGGGATGCTGGTGGTGGTAGAATCTGAGGGGTTGTATTGATAAGCATGTACAACGAGAGGTGGTTCTTGGTTGTGAGGCTCTGTAGTCTCAATGTAATTTTGAGTCCCTTCGATTCTCCAAGTGTTGTTGCCTAAATAGGTAACAGTGAGTCTGAGTTCTCCAAAAAGGATGCAGTCTTCATGGAGGTTGTGATGGAATCCTTTGGGGAGTGGGATAGGTGGTGGGGGAGCAAGGGTGGGTTTGGGTCAGAGTAGGTGATTGAAACCTAGTGTTAGGGTTTAGCATGCGTAAGCAGCCAAACACCTATACAAGGTTATTTGCCAAGGGACTCCAAAGCAAACACATGAGAGCAGACTATGATTCTGAAGTATCAAACAGTGAAAGACAAGTAATTGTAAAGAGGTTTTGATGCCTCTTGCTATTGTACAGGAGTAAGTCTTTATAGTAATAAGAACTGCTGTGGATGACTAATGAAACAGATAAAGCTGCATAATCAAGGGGGGTTACAGCCCCTTGGGAGCTCCACTACCATGCATGAGTGGAGTTGAATGTAGTAGAATGTGAAGGAAAAAGAGATGCAATCACCGACCCATGGACTCAGATTCTAACAGAATCCATGGCAGCTCATTCCTCTATCACAGTAAGCTAGGATTGCTTCAGAGCACTGGAAGACTCTTGTAAACAGGATATAAATCCTGTATCAGTATGATTATTCTGTTTGAGAAAACTCCTTAGTTGGCTTTGTATTTGAATGGCATTGTCACTACACATCCTGCCTGTTCAAAGAAACACAATTGGCATCTCACACTTTCCAGAGGGACAGATGCTCATACAGGAGAATACACAATCTCATCATTGTGCAGGATCTAGAATGCATACCATGTGTTC
>QLPN01004853.1:0-60655 GCA_003314395.1 Albatrellus ellisii | reverse complement strand
GGGGGAACACTGGAGTGCATCAACTCGGCTTGTCTGATTTGAAAACTCACAGATTCGCCTCCAAGAATGAGCATCCCAGACATCACAGTAGACATCAGATAATTGATTGCCAGGTCTGTTGATGAGCAAGGTAACGGCGAGGTGAGCTGATTCTGGTGAGAAGGACAGCGAATGTCAATTGAAGGACTGGCAATGTCTGGGTTTGATCGTCCTTTGTTTTGTCCATTTCTGTGCATCCCAGATCGTGAGATCTCCCTTCTCAGACAAAGACCTGGCAAGCTTCTCGTCGGGTGCGACAACAAAGGCTTCTAGCTTTCCCAGATGGTCATGCTGCTCGACGGGCGAAGCTGATTCAACGTCAAAGACTGTTATGAATCCACCCCTCGACACCATCACCAGCTGATTTAGGCTAATGAATACCAAAGATATCACATATCCCTCTACTGTAAGCACCCTTCTGGACCTTTCAGTGGCGTCCCTGGACTAGAGGTGGACCCTCCCGGAGACATCTCCTGATGCTACACATGGACCATCCACTGAGAACGCAATATGCATAACTTGTGCCATGTGTCTGGTATACGTGCTGACTTGCGAACCATTAGCCGTGTGCCAGATTCTGACACATTTATCGTGCGACTCATTATATCCTGAACTTGAGGCGATGAGCTTCCCATCGGGCGAATACGTGACTGAACAAACAGGACAATGGTCGCCTCTCATGACCACCAGAACAGCTCCAGTCTCGATGTTCCATAGCCAGACGGTCCCATTGGAAAAACCAGACACCAATCGTCCTCTGTTCAGAGAAAAGGTGATGCAAGAATCCTCACCAGGGGGTCCCTCCAGTATGCATACACATTGGCCCCATCCCCGCTCTCGTCCTTCCTTGATGTCGACCCCGGATGCCAATCTTGGCCTGTACACCTGTGATAATCGAGATTCGATGGGCAAAAAAGGGATGACATGGTGGTGAAGCTGTAAACATGCGACACTGATGCTGGGGTAAAACTGTTGCGTCATTCTCGTGCAGTCGTCCAGAAGGCTGAGAATTTCAATTGGGGGGGCGTGACTTTCTGTTCCCAGAAAACATTCTTTATTAACTCATCTTGCAGACAAATTGAGATGTCTTACCTGCGCTACTATTCCATGTGCTGACTGTAGTGCAGCGATCGCAGTGCCTGTTTCACCTAACAAGCTCATCACCTCCAGCCAGTTCAACAATTGATTCGAGCAAAACCCTAGGAGGAGGTCCAGCATCGTATTGTGAATGTCACCACTGGACAGGTGAGACGCTGTACGGAATGAATATGTCTTCCATGCGAGTTCAAGGTGTAAGGTGGTTCGATAGACGTGTATGACCAGAGCAGCAGACTCTTAGGCTAGAACACATAATAGAATGGATGAAGATGATATTGAGAAATGAAACTGAGATAGTGGCAGGCTTGGCATAGCATAGAATCTGCATGATTCGACTGATGGCTTGTGGTAACTGGAAGGTAGCTCATACTTGTAATGGCTGGAAAGTAGCTGGAGAGGAGGGGTGCACCCCCGACTCCTTAAATATGGTAGTCTCATATGTACGTTGCTCCATCTCCTTGGCAGCGTTCGCGTAGCGTAGTTTTAGTGCGTTATAGACATATTGTACTATGCGCTGCCAGACCATTCCGGCGCGCAGCTGCTAAGTAAGTAGGTAACCTAGATTTGTGTGTCCAAAATCATCAGTAGCCTGCTTGCAGGTCTTACAATGCCCAATGTCAACATGCATACTACACATGTGCAGGAATACTAGTCGCAATTTTCGTTGGCAGATCAATGACATCTTGATTATGCACCGAAGCATCCCTGATTTTACACATATCTGGCGACAGCATCTGTAGGACCCATAGGCAGTGCTGAGCAAGTAGTGTATGCTGATGCTGGGTGTTGGCGAAGAAGTCAGCATCATTGCATCGATCACTGTCGATAAGGAAGTCATGAAACGAGGGGTGGATTAATTGAACAGGGCTACCTCCTGCACCAGGGATGACCACGACCGAGTGCAAGTTTCTAAGTGTCAATTGCACAGTACCCTCTTCCAGGTCCAGCAAAGCCTCTAGACTGTCAGGAATGAGTGGGTCAAAAAGTAGAACCACTGTACCCGGTACCATTTTGAGTGTGCTTGCTGGTCGCAGGAAATCCTAGGAAACGCATCATGCAGCACTTGTAAGTACAGCCCATCGAGATGACAATGAGGAGAAGTCTCAGTCGATGCGATATATGGTGTGGACATCACGATCTCCAGCTGCCGTCTTGGATTGCTAGCATTCTCGTCTTCAATGAAATTTGCAGCTGTTGCTGCAAAAATGAATAGCCCACTTGATTGCTTGACCAATCGACCTATTTTGTCGCTTGAGGGCCAGGATTTCAATTCAAAGGACTGTGCGATCCGCGAAAGCCTTTCCTTGAAGTACACATGAATGTCCTTCTGTGAGATATCCAATGGGATACTATGCAGGACCAGGGCACTAGTGTCGTTCATGAGACCTGTAGTACAAAATCCCTGTTTGACCTTCATTACTGGTCAACTGGTGATAAAGACCTTGAGAGGGGGAAGATGGCTAGCGAATATCGAGAGAGCAGAAAGGATGGCAGATGTCGTGTTCTCTTCCTTGCATTCATCTAAGGCATCAATGATGATGAGGCATGGTGGAAATCCTTGGTCGTGTGTCACAGCCTCCAATGGATCTACAATCAGCTTCTCAAGTTGCATTGATGCAAAAGCAGAGTGCAGGTGAGGATTCTTGCGCATTGCCTCGAATATGTGCTTCTTGAAAGTAGGATTGAATGAGGAGAGCTGACACGCGATGGTGGGGAAGATCAGATTCACATTGCTGCATTCAGCATCGTCCCTAGAGCAGAAGGACACTCCAAGCTGTCCAGCTTGGTGATAGCGGAGAGCAATCATTTGAGCAATCGTTGACTTGCCAGTCCCCACCATGCCATCCAGCCAGAAGATCTGACCCCTAGCATTCCCCCTCATCGGCAGAGTCTCTATCGTCTCGAGATTCTCCCCCTTGAACCAGGCATGTATTCTATGAAGGATCTCTGTCCTTGTGTTTTTGGTGCATGACACTTGTCTTGTCCCTTGATCGAACCCTGCTGCGCTCGCAAGGCATGGCATTGGTCCATCTTGGCTGCGCTTCAGTCCAATGGATATCAACACGAAAACACAGTACCTACCGGGATTGACCATCTGTGGGCATTATCGGTACATTGACAAGGCCAAGGGAGACATCAGGATGATGCACCTGACCGACAGCATGCAGGTCTCGACATATAACCTCTGTATCCGCATGAACTACATTTTCCATCTTGTCAAAACCTTCGCGCATGCCCTTTCGTGACTCCTGGGCGCACTTTAGGCACATAAGGGCAGTTGTTGACATGTGTCTAGACTGACCTGGATTCCATACTCTATCATGATGGTAGTCTCAAGCTGTGTCAAATATTAAGCCATAGCTTGATTCACAGGATGCATTGGATGCATATGAAGAAACTGTTGAAGTACCACTTGAGCTTCTGCCGACAAGCCACCACCTTGGCCCCATCTTTGTCCGTATTAAAAATGCGGGTGAGTTTCCGCCACCATTGGATCTGCTGGAGGTCATTCGTTGTACCAACGATTGAGCTATATGTCCCATGTAGATGTTATACTTCAGCGGCACAAATATGATAGGGAATAAGAAGTGAAACAACCTAGATAACTTCTCTATACGCTGACAGAGCGCTGACGGACATGCTTCGGTATTCTTCAGCGTGCTTTGGAGCATGGTTGCGAGATTGGAGAAAAATGTCTCCAACTCTGTGACTTGGTCAGTATTCTGAGCTTCTTTCTGTTGGGAAACATCAATGGCCGCCAAGACATGGCACAATTGAGAGAGGAAGAGCTGCACCTCAACCATACCCATAATGCTGAGAAGCCCCCCAGCAGCAGACTGTAAAGGAGGGAATGCTGAGGATGCCTGGACAACAGCATGTAAGACAGGCAGGAGAACTGAAGGACCGGACACTGTAACAAAGCGCTTGAACACTTTGGGGAGTGAAAATCTAGAAGTGGAGGGGATCGAGGATGACATTATTGTAGGACGCGGTGAGACGAAGTGGTGGTCACAGTGTAAGAGGGGGTAGGTCCTTATTGATGATTCCTGTTATGAAGGTGAGGGGGCGAGCGCCCAAATGGCATTACAAGGTTTTCATGGATACTAGCGTGCCAGATACGCTAGGGACTGACCGGTTACGATAAGTGCTTGGTCCACCAAGGTCATACCGTAGTGTACTGTATGTACAGCAGTCTAGCTGTAATCTAGCTACCATCACTCCGTTGTCTCAGCCTCTGAGTGGTGTTTTGTACTATCCTCTTGTCAATGTACCCTTCGCAGCCTAAGTGTACTACTTTAGTTCCAAAATGAGGTACATTGATCTCAACATCAGCATCATGTAAAGATGGTTTGCTACTGGTAATTTGAAGGACATGGTCATGTTACTGGAAACACTAGGCACACAGAATCATGATAGGAACATGCGATGTTGCCTGAGACATAGATCCTCAAGTGTACGATCTACTACTGGAAATCAGTATCAACCAAGAATTGTGTTTGATTTATTATTGCTGCTTTATCTCATTAGCTCTGCTGTTCAGCCCTAGGATATCAAGGAGCTATGGCCTTCGACATCTAACACCTTGCTGCAAACCATGCACCCACATCTCCTCTGGATGATGATACCCACTCTTCTGCAATGAATAGTACAAAGCCTTACTAGCAGGCCCCATAAAAATGGCTGCAGACTTGTAGAAGGGACAGTGTGGCTGACTCCCTGGGTGTTAGGGTTTAGTGTGTGCGAGCAGCCAAACACCTATATACAAGGTTACCAGGACCTCTGAGGTGAACACAAGAACAATAAGCTGTGATTGACATGAAGTAACAAAGACAAATATAACAAAGGAGGTTGAGATGCCTTCTCTCAACGTATAGTAAGTCTTTCTTATAGTAATCATAACTGCTGCAGTGATGACTGATGAAACAAGAAGATACATAGTAAGGGGGGTTACAGCCCCTTGGTAGCTCCACTGCAGCATGCAAGTGGAGTGGAACAATTGAGAAATGGATAGAATAAAGTGAAATATTGGTATGCAATCCTGGTTTCTGACACTGGGACAAGCTCAATGATGATGTCTCACTGAGCACTGTCCTTGTGCCCTAAGCTATCTGTTGTTTGGGATGTTTCTGACAGTCTTGAATATCTGTTGTCTTCTCAGATGGCATTTGAGACTAGTCCCATGTGGGACAGTGACTGGCTGCATTTAGTTTGGCCACAAGTTGGGTTGGTTACAATGGGATGAGTGGGGAGTTGTCCATGGGCTATGCAGTTTCATCATGAAGAGTCCATGGATGTCAGGTCCTCCTTATTCAGAGGTTAGGTTGAAGCTGCTGTGTAGTAGGAGCTCTTTCCTTTACCTTTTGCTTTCAGGTATACAATATAGTATTTTGCTACCACAACAAGACTGAGTACATTGCAACACCAGCTCAGGGATATCAACCTTGAGCTATGCAGTTATTAGCTAAGGAGGTGAAGGAAGAAGTATAAAAGCAGGAGCACAGTACTGATAGAATGCACAATTGCCAAAGTAGTGTCTTGGCTTGGTTTCAAACCAAGGATCTCACTTACTCTGGGTGGGTGCTCTAACCACTGAGCTATCAGGCCTTGTTGAAGTGCTAATAGCATGATGTGGAGCTGTACTGACTACTGAGGGTTGTAACTCTGCTATGACAAATGTTTGTAGCTCTGTAATGAAGGTGTAGTACAAGTACACAGTCAGGTATTTGACCTTATCTCCAACAAGTACCATAGTCCTTGGTTTTTCCGATCACTTCAGGTCGAGCCAGGATCCTGGTTAACTTGCAGTGACTTTGAAAATACTCTTGTGTGCACAAAGATGCCTGCATCCATGTTGCATTTCATCAGTAAATTGTTACATCTACTTAGCAACTAGCAATTTATCTCACACAGGCTGCATAGCTAGCAAGCTAGCAATCTATCACCAACCAGTGCCTTAAGGATTTTCCTCATGACTAGTAGGCAGCTTTGCAGATGACTCTCCCACAGCATTGGTGTTGCATGTGCCAGATGAAGGGCTTCCAAGTCTACCACTACATTAACAATGACTCTTTCTTTATCTCCTATATGAAAATATATCAGATAGAAAATGAGATTATATGTCAATGTGGTGGAAGACAGCCCTGCATCTGTGACACCCAATGCTGACTGTGTGAAAGCCATCTGCAATGCCACCTAGCATCAGCTGAACTTGTCAATTATCCAATAATCATGCCCATGCAAAGCCCCACTGTGATCCCAATCAGTGTTGTCGACCCATACAACATCCTAGAAAGCTCGGGAATGATTGGCTGAAGCCCAAGGAAGGCAAGCCAAGTCCCATTCTGAGGCCCTTGAATTGCTCTAGAAACAGGGAAGTGTCAGAGTATGCTTAGATTGTAGGGAGTCATAGGGAGGATAGAAGCAAAGGATAGGTCAACTGTGAATCTCAAACCAATAAAGGCACTGGTGAATGGCTGGCAGGCCAGATTAGGCCCAGATACATGATGAGATCAACTAATGTGGAACACCAAGCTCCAGGATAGATAGCCTAAGCAATGAGGTCTGGTGGTGGAACAATCATTGGGCATTATAGCAAGCTGGTCCCCATTGTTGGAACTGGACCATGCCTGCTTGAATGGCCTAATATGTCACCCTAAGGGCCAACACAGTCATTGCTTTGAAGCATGTGCACATGACTAAGACCATTCACAATATAGCACAGATCAACACTGTCACACTGCAATGGCATGGAGAGCACTCTAGATATTAGTGGCTGAGGACCAAGCATGATGAATGTATTAAAAGTGGATGATAGGTAGTAAGAGCTGATACTGTTGGAGTTCACGGTGACATGCAACAGTGAACACACACAACTGCATGCAACTGTGAATGCATGAATGTCTGACTGTGTGGCTGCACCACACAGACCTCTCATGGGACTCAGGGATGATACAGATGGACCCATTACTTACAGAAAATTTCCTTTGCATCTTTTCTTTTCCCTCAGTCTTCTATGAAGAGGCTGAGGTCAGTACCTACTCTCTATGCCATTTGTGTTTTATGTTTTCTCACTATTTCTTCCTGTAGAATATTACTCTCTTTCTACAGGTACAGTACTATAATGGCTACAGTCAGTCTTCTATGAAGAGACTGAGAATATTATTCTCTTCTTTCTACAGTTGGTGTGCTCTTTCCAAGTAACCTCCTTCAATAGATTATGAGACCTGAGGTCTATTGAAACTGAACAAGCACCACCTTCAAGACAAACTCACACCCCTGCACTTTACACACCATGTCAGCAGCAGCCTTGACAAGCAAGACTCCTACACCAGTGACTGGACACACTGCTGTGATGGCAGGCATTGCAACAAGCTCAAATGCAAAATCCTCAAGCAAGCTTTATGATGTACCTTTTCTCACAGAAAATGGTGAAAATTTCACCTTCTGGAAATTTCACATCAAAATGGTTCTCCAAGTGCATGGACTCTGGCCTATTGTCAGCAGCTCTGATAAGGCTCTGGCCAACACATCACCTGACTACAATGACTGGGTCAATCACAACTGCAATGCACATGTGAAAATCACATTGAGGCTCAGCAATGAGCCTCTTAACACCATGCTATATGCAACAACATCATAAGATGCTTGGGAGAAGCTAATTACATGATATGAAGGGAAAGGGGAGCAGAAAATTGCTTACTTGATTAGTGAGCTTTTCTGCAGCACTCTATCTGACAACACCCCCCTTGAACTGCAAATAAATGCAATCGTGCACACTGCACACACTCTTTCCTTGCTTGGGCAGCAACTTGATGAAAAACTCATTGCTGTCACCATCATTATCTCATTACCTCCATCCTTTGACATGCTCAAAATGATCCTCACCACCATGAAGGTGACCAATCTCAACATAGAGAATGTTCACTTGCAAGTCACACTCAAGGAGCAATGCCAGACTCATGCCATGGATTCCACAGGTGCATTCACAGCTCGCTTCATAGGCAAAGGCAAAGGACCTGCAATGTCAGATGAGGAGTGACAGGCAAAGCACAAGGCAAAAGGGTTTTGTATGCACTGCAAAATCCATGGCCATAAAGTCAAAGACTATTGCAAGCTCAAAGCTGAAAAGGGCATGGTGATGGTGCACATTGCCACTGACAGCACAGCACTATGTGCTCAAATGCATGACAAAGACAATAATGACAATGCATCATTCAATCTCTTCAAAGTTGCTGAAAAACTCACACAATGTGATGACCTCACAGCTTGCTGGCTCATCAACTCAGGCACCAGTCACCACATGAGCTCCAACCATGACTGGTTCTATCTCTACCACCTGTTCACTACACTGTGCAAAGTCTGGCTAGGCAATAACAGCTACATTCTAGCTGAGGGTGCTGGCAATATCCACATGAAGATGCACACTAACAAGAAATGGAACAAGACTATCCTGCAGGATGTACTCTATGTCCCTGAACTCCATGGTAATCTCCTATCAGTCTCCACACTCACAAAACATGGTGCACATGTCCAATTCAATGGGGATATGTGTGAGATCCTCAACAAGGATAATGTGCTAACATGTGTCAGCCACCTTGTCAGGCCGCTATTATTTTCCTTATTTTTCTCTTCACTTTTCTCTATTTTCTTATGTCTCTATCGTTATAGATCTTACAATCGCTCCTGATCTATCAAAGCGATTCCCACGGTCACATACTCTTTCTCTTCGTCTCTATCGGCCGATGACACGCATGTCGTCCGATCTCCAATCAGCCTGTTCTATCTTTAGCTATGATTCTATTTCTCACACTTACTGCACATGCTCACCAATCCTTCTCACACCTGCTGCAGAGTATCACCAATCACTCCCACAGTTACTGTGGAGCTCAGTCAGCGATGATGCGTCCCTTCTATTATTAGCTATGACATCATTACTTTACTTTCTCATTCTCCGGCCCTATACTGTACTGCATGGTCTGTGCACACTTTAAGGTACTATATATACATAGGACTCCTAGTGGTTTATTCCCCAGTTCTGATCATCTGGGATATCCGCTAGGTACAGTACCATTCTCTCCTCTCTCTTACTATATTCTAATATATCTGGGATATCTGCTAGTTGAAGTGCGATTGTCCTTTTGTTATAGCTTTCCTCAGTTGTTTGGCTTCGACAAAGCGTCAGCCTCACACACCTCAAGGATAACCTCTACATCCTCAACATGCACATACACACTCCCAATACCATGCAAATCATGCATGTTGTGTCATTCCCATCTGAAGGTGTTAACATCTCTGATGATCCCTCTGTCTTCATCACATGCATGAGGATGGCTACCACCAACATACAGACCTGGCATTGCCACCTAGGTCACATCAGTATAGACTCCATCCTGCACATGGTCTGCAATGGTATGGTCAAGGGCATGGCCATCACTGGTGACACAACCTGTGATGCTCTCGGGATATGTGAGCCTTGCATCAAGGGCAAGCATACATGACACAATGTCATGAAATCAACACAGATGTGTGCCGACACAATGCTCAGCCACATTTTTTCAGATCTGTGTGGGCCCATGCAAATATGCTCCTGTGAAGGGTATGACTACTTCACAACATTTACATTTATTGACAACAAGTCACACAAGGTCTTCATCCATGGCCTCAAACACAAAAGTGATCTGCATGAATGTCTCACAGATTTTGTCACATGTGCTGAAGTTGAGACTGGCACAAAGCTGAAGGCACTCTGTTCAGACAGTGGAGGCAAATATACAGGTGAGTGCATGCAAAAGTTCCTGTGGGCATGTGGCATTAAACATGAAATGATGACTGCCAACACACCACAACATAATAGCATTGCCAAACACATGAATTGCACACTTGTGGAGAACACATGCACACTGCTCACCAATGCTGACCTCCCACATTCTTACTGGTATGACACTATTGAGTATGCCACTTACTTGCACAACATAGTGCCAACATGCATGCTTGGAGACAATCTCACACCAGAAGAATCCTGGAGCAGTAACAAGCCCAATGTCACCCTCATCTGCATCTTTGGTTGCAAAGCCTTCATCCATATTCCAGACAAGTACTGATGCGAACTTGATGCAAAATTGCTGCTTTGCACCTTCATCGGCTATGTGCAAAATTGATGCACCTACCACCTGGTCCACCACCCAAGTGGGCCCATCATTGAATCATGCAACATGATCTTCAATGAAGGGGCCCCCACAAAATGCTACAAGCAGATCATCTTCGATCCTGACGCAAACAATTCAGAGTCCAATGAGTGCAATATTCATGCCAGTGACCCACCAGTTACTCCTGTTGATGCTCCCCAAAATGTGACCCCTATGACAGCAACCACTTCCATGCCCAATGCATGACCTATGGCACCCATGGCTCCTATGCCTACACCTGTGACATCAAGTTGACCCTCACACAGCAAACATGCACCTATTCATGACAATGACAAATGCTACAATGCCTCATCATATGCTCAAAAGTGAAAGGGCACAAATGTGACTGCTGACACACAGCCACCTGCAGAAGATGCACCACCACTTGACAGCAGTGAACATGTGCAAGCCATGACAATTGCATCTGAAAGTGATCCACTCACTTATGAAGAAGCAATGTCATGTCCTGATGCAGCAGAATGGCTTGCAGCATGTGATGAAGAACTGCAGACCTTCCAATGCATGGAAGTCTATGCAGAAGTTGACTGACTGCACAATTGCAAAACTGTTGGCAGCAAGTGGGTATTTTGCATCAAAAGGGGACTGACTGGCAAAATCCAGAAGTACAAAGTGCACCTAGTCATGAAAGGCTTCACCCAAATTGAAGGCATAGATTTTGATGAAACATTCACACTCATCATGAAATTCTTGTTGAGAAATCTCTGTGCATACAATACCTTTCATTTGCCCCTTTTGCTCTACATGTACACTTTACCTATAACCTATGTACAATCATGCTCCACTTCTTCATGTCCTTGGACCTTTACATCCTCAGACTGCCTATACCTCTGAGCACACTCACACCCCACCTGTTACTCCAGGATGATGCACATCCCTCCACTTATGGTAGTTGTTGTACTTTACTTACACACTCCACCCCAACTCTACCTATACTCTACTATATAAGATGGACACTACTATATAATCTCCTCAGACATGTTACTTCTAGTCTGAGTGAGTACCTTTCTACCCCATCTATCCCTTCTCTCACACCTTCCCTGCAGCATACTTAAACCACATTGCCTCACCCTACTGCACTTGCAACCACTCACTCTCTGCTGCAGTCATGAGACTGCCCACCTCCTTGTTTATGCTAGGAGTTTCATACATCTTCTCCATAATCTACATCATCATAGTGGTTGTCTTCCATAGCCTGCACACACAATTCTCATCACTTTGCACAATCCTTGCCATCACCACCAAACATGACTTCAAAGTTCACCAGATGGATGTAAAGGCAGCCTACCTCAATGGTGTGCTCAAAGGAGAAATCTATCTTGAGCCACCCACTGGATTCAAACCCTCAGTGGGTAAGGTCTGGCATCTTGGAAAATCCATTTACAGCACATGCCAAGGTGGACAAGTCTGGTACGAGCACATCAAAAAGGAATTCAAAGCACTAGGTTATATGTGCTCCAATGCTGACCACTCCATCTTTCTAAAACACAACACATCCAGCAAGCTCATATGCATTGTTGTGATTTATGTTGACAATATTGTACTCACTTCACACAGTATTGACAAAATAGAAAATGCGAAGGCAGCACTTAAACATTCCTTCAACATGACTGACCTTGGAAAAATTGGCTGGATTCTTGGCATGCAGGTCACACAGGATTGCCAATGCAAGACCATTGTCCTCTCCCAGGAGAAATACATCAATGATGTTCTTCACAGATATGGTCACCCCATCACTCCAAAATGAGCAACTCACAAAGCTTGATGCCCCAGAGGCAACAGCAGATGTTCATGGGTACCAGAGTGCAGTGGGCACACTTATGTACACAATGTTAGGGACACGACCTGACTTAGTGTACACAATTGGCATACTCAGCCAACATACTGTGACACCAGGTGACACACATTTCTGCACTTTAAATCACATCTTCTGGTATCTATGTGCTATGGCACATCATATGCTCCTCTTTGATGGTAACTCCCCTGGTGAGTTAACAGGATTTGTCAATGCTGATTGGACAGCCAACATCAATGACAGGTGATCCATCTCTGGATATGTCTTCATTCTCTCTGGCAGCATGATTAGCTGGAGCTCCAAAAAGCAAGCCTTGATGGTACTCTCTAGCACAGAAGCCAAATATGTTGCAGGCGTGCACACTGCAAAAGAAGCTGTCTAGCTTTGCACCCTCCTTTCTGAGCGTGGTGAACTCCACAACTCTCCTATGACACTCCAATTGACAATCAGTCTGCCATTGCTATCACAAAGAATCCAGCCCTTCATGTGTGTACCAAACACATTGATGTGTGGTATCATTTCTTACATGAGGAGTATGCTGGTGGGGAACTGGCATTGGAGTATATTCTGATGAGTGAGCAGGTCACAGATGTGCTGATGAAGGGGTTGGCACAGCAGAAGCATGAGCAGTTCTGCTCTGGCATGGGCATCCACTGGTGCACTAGCTGAGTGGGCATGTTGGAGTTCACAGCAATGTGTGACAGCAAATGTGTGTGACTGTGAATGGGTGAACATGTGACTGCATGGCTGCACCACATGGACCTCTCATGGGACTCAGGGATAATACAGATGGACCTGTTACTTACAGAAAATTTCCTTTGCATCTTTTCTTTTCCCTCAGTATTCTACAAAGAGACTGAGGTCAGTACCTACTCTCTATGCCATTCATGTTTTATGTTTTCTCACCATTTCTTCCTGTAGAATATCATTCTCTTCTTTCTACAGTCAGTGTGCTCTTTCCAAGTAACCTCCTTCAATAGATACAAGCTCAGTGGGGGTGTGTGCTGAACAATTCATCACTTCCCTGGGCCTTAAATACCTGTCCAACAATGTGCTTGACCTATCATGTTTGACCCACAAGGTTATGACTTTCATTCATCTTAGGTGACCCTTTGAGGGTTTTTTTGTTTTTGTTTTATTTTATTTTTACTATTTCATGCAATGGACCTCATGCAGTGAATGTAGTACTATGTATTATTGATATATATATTATCAAGAATGCTTGTGGCCAGCAAGGCAATTGCCCACCACTCATGTTGAAAGCTCCTTCAAACAACAAAGGTAAATAGAAGGCAGACAGAGTGGAGTATGGGTGACTTTAAAGTGTTGCTGTTGTAGCTGGAAAGTGATGGCATTTTGCCAGATTAATGGTGTCAGATCCATTGCAAATGGTAGACCTTGCCAACAGCCACAATGCTTGTACTGGAGGATGAAAAGTTGTCATCACATCTGGTTACAGTACAATATGTGACAAAGCATGGCATTTACTGGCTTGGGAAAGCTAGCACTCAGTACAACTGTTCAACTGCTGAGGTCAGAGTACTACTCACTCAGGTGGCAGGTTGCTAAGAGTGGCCTATTGGACAGTCTTATGGAAGGTCTGCTATAATAATACCCCTGGTAACAAGGTAGTGGATACATGTTTGGTAAGCATAGTAACTGTTCCTGATGATGATGAAGAGAGGGATCAATGATATGGTGATGAGGATGATGCTGCTGATGATTAAATGAGGATCCAGGGTGATGAGTTTAGGATGTCTTAGTGACATTTAGTGTGACTTAGAGATCTTAGACTTTTACAACATTTACTTGCTAAGGACTAGTACTATACAATTAGCAAGGACTCATTTCTTTTGTCTTTGTTTATCTCTGTTTACCTCATGTTCATTTCATGCTTGTGGCTGAGCCACTTACTATACTCCATGGACACATCTTAGGTCATGTGACACTGTTGATTGCTGCACAATCATCATTGATCCATGAACCTTACTTACTTGTACTATCTTTAGATCTCCTGTTTTGTATAAGTAGTTGAAAGACTGGTGGTCTTAAACCCCAGTCTTGTCAACTTTGCAACCTAGGGATTCTCCTATACTGTGCTTGACCTAAGCTCACTACAAACTCACTTCACTCTGAGAACTTAAATAAATAAAGATAAAGTGAAAAAAAGATAAGTATTTATAGTATTTGGAGCTAAGCTCACAGCACAGTAATGAATACTGTAATACTATAAAGAGAAAGAGAGATAGAGTCCTTACTAAGTAAAGTGGAGCTAAGCTCACACTTGTAGTAATAATACTATGCTGTACTAGTAAGTAAGATAAAAGAAAAAGGAAAAGGAAAAGAAAAAACATTACAAGGTGCCAAAGCAAGTGCCTCATAACACAGGTTATGTCACAGCTAGCTGCCATCATATCTGCTCTTGTCAGGAATTATGCAGCAGACAGATGAAATATTGGGGAGTTCAAGAATACCCACCTGTTGGTACCTCAAAATGCTCAGCTCACAACATGATCAATCACCACACTGGTCAGCATACTCCTCACAAGGCCCTTCACCCCACCCTCCTTGAAGTATGGGATGCTATCTGCCCAATCTGCAATGATTGCCATCATGGCTAAGTCTGAGGGTGTCATGAATGTGCCATTGCCATAGATTGTGTTGCAGTCACCATTACCATCACTTGCCACACTGGACATGATGTTGTCATTCTCAATGACCTTGACTGTGAGGCCAACATTACTAGCAAGGTCACACAACAGAACTTAAGAGAAAGAGAGGATGAAAGGATGATAGTATTCAAGAGACTAACTCACTATGAAGCAGATATCTCAGAAGTACTAAGCTAGAGAACAAGTACATTATGAAGTACAGTATATATAGTAAATGCCTGTGTGCACAGACCACATATGTCACTGTAGGGCAGGCATTTGAAGTATAGTAATGAGGATAGCATGATGTCATGCACAGCATGCATGAGAATGATCAGTAAGTAATGCGCAGCATTGCACAGTTGTCATGAGAATATGTGTCATAAGTAATAAGTAATTGGCCTGATGATGAATCATGAATGAGTCATAGATTATCGCAAAAGATCTAATTGGATAAGATGTGATGTGATGTAGATCTTGAGTGATAAGATAAAATAAAATTGTAAAATGAAAAGAAAAATAATGTGTCTTGACATTGACCAGGGAATGCACATGGGATCCAGGTGCCCTCCACCAAAGTCAGGCAGTGGCTCACAGTTCAGCACAGAGGATGCAGGAGATGGGGCATGTCAAGAAGTAATGCATGCATGAGGGCCCATCACATAGAGCAGGCCATCAAACAACATGCAGAAATCAGACTTGTGCAATGTGAGGAAGGACCTGACAGGCATGTAGTAGGATTACAGTGCATGAGTACAAAAAATGTGGAGAGCACATTGACAATAAAGTACATTACAACATTGCTGGAATACTTACATAATAATACAGGTCTCCATCGATGAACCATTGATGAAGGCACTGATCCTGAGAGAGCAAGAGGAGGTATAAGACAGCAAAGACTCAATGTGAATCTGATTCATACCAGCCTGACCTCCAGCACCTCTTACACTCCTTGGCCACCACCTCCACTTGACCTGACAGACCTGTGACCCACAACAGTGCCTTCTGTATGCAAGGTCTTCTTGCCTGAGCTTAGTCAATGGCCTTTCCTCATTGCATTCACATCCCACTGCTCTCCTCTGCTCTTTGCCAGTGCTGCTGGACATGTTTTCTGGTTGTTGACATTGCACACTCACTGACTATACAGCTCCTCCCTTTTTGGATTTCTACTATACATATACACACATGCACTGTATATACATACAATAGTCATACTTACTTACTAAATTAAGGAACATTTGTATCCTCCTCCTACACATGGCCTGTCATCAACAGGTTATGGGCCCTGGTGGCACCAGTGTAAGCCCAGAATAGTGCATAAATGGCTATCCCTAGATTTGGCTAGGGGTCTAATGGGCACTTGCCCTTAGTGGGGGTGTTGAAAATCAAGGTCAAATACCTAACCATGTGCTTATGAGCTAAACTCCCTGTGAGCACAGGATATGGGATACAAGCACAATAATGTGGAAGCATAGGGCAAAGACATATGATATGGCTAACAGCCAGATGGTAAGTGGCAGGCACATCCTGCAGAGAAGTCTGCAGAGAAGTATAGTAGTTGCAAGCACAAGTGGTGTGATGCAATGTGGTTCAAATATGCTGCAGGGTAGAGGTGAAAAGAGTATAGTAGACAGGATGGGGAAGAACTCACTCAGACAAGGGCATAAGACATCTGAGGAGTTTGTAATGTGGAGTGCCCATCTTATATAGTAGAGTATGGTAGAGTTGTAGCAGAGAACATAAGTAGAGTACAACAACTGCCATAGTAGGAGGGATGTGCATCATCCCGGGAGTGTGTGTGGAGTGGGAGGTTTTGATAGTGTTACATGTGCAGTCTGTGGAGATAGAAGTGTGTACTACATGTATCGTGAAAGAGAAGTTGAATGAAATGGATGTAATGTACAGTGTTTTTCAACAGGCCCCCTCATTCAGCATAGCAACACAAATGAGGCCAAGGGCTGCACATTGCACTTCAAAAGATGCACATGGGAGTTGCTTCGTGAGCATATCAGTGATAATGGAGGTGGATGGAAGGCAATGTAGAGAGATCAGACCATCCTCTACACATTCACAAATATAGTGGTATTTGATGTTGAGGTGCTTCATTCCCTTCCCAATGACTGGGTTGACTGCTAAATTGATTGACCCCTTGTTGTCACCATATAGGGTAAGTGGTAGGTCTAGTGGGAGATGTATTTCGGCGGCGAGTTTGCAGTACCAGGCAGCTTGAACTCCAGCCTGTGACAGCATGATCAATTCAGCTGCCATTAATGACAGGGACATGATGCACTGTCAGTGGGAGGCCCAGGAGACTGTGCCACTGTGCAGCAGGAAGGTGAAGGCACTGGTAGACCGCCAGTCATCCAGCAATGACCCCCAGTCAGAGTCTGAGTGGGCAAACATGGGCCCCAGAATTGTGCTGTCATAGCAGATCCCTAGCATGGTGGTCCCAGCTAGGTATTGTAGTATGTGCTTGGCTGCTGTGAGATGTTCAGGTGCAGGATTAGCAGTATACTGTGTGAGCATGTTGATGGCAAAGGTGATGTCCAGCTGCATTACCACAGCAGCATACATGAGGCTGCTGATTAATTGCTGGTAGATGGTTTGGGTCGTGGAACTGGCCATACCTGTAAATGTGGTGAGGTGTGATCCTTGGGCAAGGGGTGTGGATACTATGTTGCAGCCACCCATTCCGAACCACTGTACAATGGCAGCAACATACCACACTTGGCAGAGAGTGATGGTGTGTGCTGGGTGGTTGCACTGTACTTCAAGCCCTAAGTACAAGGTGGTCTCACCAAGGTCAGTCATTTCAAATGTGGAGGCGAGGGCATACTTGAGTTCCAGTACTTCATCAAGGTTACTGCTGAAGATGGTGATGTCATTGACATACAGGACAAGGAGTAGGAAGGAGTCATTGTCGCATTTGATGTACAGCCCAGCATCTGAGTTGAGGTGGAATAGACATAGTCCATGTAGGCATCCATCCATTTTTGCATTCCACAGGCATGCAGCCTGCTTTAGACTGTAAATGGCTTTGTGCAGTCAACACACCTTGTTCACTAGTTCTGTGACAGTGTAGCCATTGGGTTGTGCCATATATAGTTCCTCCTCCACATCACTGTTGAGGAAGGCACTTTTTACATCCATGGAGTGGATGTGCCAGTCATGTGACATGGACAACACAAAGAGATACTGCAGGGATTCAAACCACGCAACCAGGGAGAATACGTCATCATAGTCAATGCCATGTTTTTGCTTGAAGCCTTTGGTGATGAGCCATGCACAATACCTGCTGTCATTTTTGAGCTTGAATACCCACTTGTTGGGTATTGTGGTTCAACTGGGAGGTAGGTCTATGAGTGACCATGTGCCCATTTCTGCTAGTTGGTCTAGCTCATAGCAGCATGTGGTGTCCTAGTGGTTTGCATTGGGTGATGCTCATGCATCACACAGGGTGAGTGGATCTGCAGTTGTTGCTGCTGTGGCAAGTAGAGCTAATAGTGAATGTGCTGTGCCAGGTGTGCTGAACTCCTCATTGCTAGATGGGTCCTGTAGAATGTTGGTGTATGCTCATGCACTGTATGTGCTGTCCCTGTATCAAGCTGGTTGTCGGGTTGTGTGTCTGGATCAGCATGGTGGTGGTGTCAGAGTGACAGGCTCAGTGACCATGGGTGTTCTGACTGGTGAGGATGGTGGAGGTGCCAGTGTAGTGGGACTGAGCATGGTGAATATTGGTTCCTCCTTGCCCAACAGTGCTATGTAACATGTGCAGCCACTTCTGGTCTTGGAGTCATATCCAGGGTGAGGTGTGATAACTCTGGCTGCACGATCAGAGTATCAGGTTGCACACATGCAAACTGGCATGGGTGGTGTGACAGATGGTGGCATGACAGGTAGCATGGGTCCATACACTCAGGGTGGCAATGACAGAGTTGCAGGAGGAGCCTGCAGTAAGAGCAGGGCTGCCTCAAGGCTGGTGGAGGCCTTGGTAGTCTGAGCTCCTGTGGGCATAGGATCTGCAGTTGGGCCAGTGGGGTTGGCAGTGTCACTAGAGTCATTGTCATTGTCCTTGGAGTCTGAACTGGAATCAGTGGTGTTAGGATCAATGGGAGGTTGTACAAGGCTCTGTGGAGGAGCAGGTCCAGTGGGCAATGGTGCAGGACAGAATGGAAAGGTTAGTTCATCAAAGACAGCATTGTGGGATATGATCACTCAGTGTTTTTCCCTGCTCCAGAAGCACCAGGCTTTGGAATTTGACTCATATCCAATGAATACCATAGGCTCTGCATGAGGTTCAAGTTTGGTGCAGTGTTCTGAAGGCATTCTGACATATGTGAGGCAACCAAAGGTTCGCAGGTATGAGATGTCTGGGTGTTTTCCTGAATCCCAGAGTTGTTGGGGTGTAGTCCAGTCGCATCCATGTTGCAGAGTTCTGTTGTAGGTGTGAATTGCAGTTTGGAGTGTGAACTCCCAGAAACCTGCAGAGATGTGAGCATTGTGCAGTAGAGATAAACTCCTGTCAATGATTGTGCAATTCCACCTTTCAGCCCAACCATTTTGTGCTGGAGAGTATGGTGCCATGAGTTGATGAACTGTGCCATTTTGTTCAAGAATGTTCCAGACCACAGAGTTCACATATTCACCACTGCGGTCACTGTGGAGGATCTTTAGCTTTTGCTTGGTATGTGTCTGGGACCAGGTGATGAAGTTAGCAAGGGCACAAGATAGGCCATCCTTAGATTTGAGAGGGTAAGCAATGGCAGCACCTGAGTGGTCATCAACGAACGAGGTGAAGTACAGTGCACCTTGGATTGACTTCATGTTCATGGGGCTGACAAGGTCACTGTGTACTAGGTCCAACAGGTGAGCAGTGCATTTGGAGGACCGGTGAAATGGGCAATGTGTGAGTTTTCCAGCCACACACCCTTCACAGGGTTTGTGGATTGAGGGACTGTCAGTGTCAAGGACAAAACCTCAAACAGCTCCATTATCCTGGAGCTTTGTTAAGACAGTATTTGATGTGTGTGCAAAGTGGTTGTGCCATATTGTATAGGTGGGTTTGATGGTGGATAGTGCAGCAAGTCGCAATGAGGAGGTGATGTTTAGATTGAGCCAGTATGTGCCATTCCACTTCACACCAGTACCCAACATGGTGTTGGTGCAGTTTGATATCATACAAAGCAGTCTGTCGTATGTAATCTGTAGATGTTTTTCTGTAAGTTGTAGCATGGATAGGAATTGACTACTGGCATTTGGTGCATACAAGATGCATTGTAGCATGATGTCTTGTGCTTTGTTCTGTATGGTAGTTGTGCCTTCAACTGTTCCGATTCCAAGATATGGGATTGTTGTGTTATTTCCTAGGTGTATGTGGCCATTTGCTGGCATGACAGACCCTGGTATGAAGTCTTCTGGATGCAGGCTGATGTGGTCAGTTGTGCCACTATCCATCATCCAAGAATTTCGTGCATCGAAGTAGAACAAAGCACAGGATGAGTTTCCCATAGCATTCAGCCCTGCAGGGTTGTCGGGAGGTGGTACAGGAGGTACAGGAGTAGCGATGGCAGCAGTGACAGTAACAGACAACTTAGCATTCTCTCTAGCCTTTTTGTCTCTCTTCTTCTCTGGATGTAGTACCCAACAGAACTCATCACTATGCCCTCTGGGACTGCAGTTCATGCATGTGTACCAATTCAACTTGGGCTTACTGCATGACATGAGTCTGGGAGAGGTGTTCATGGTGTAGAGAAGCTAGATGCTCCACTGTGAGTTCTAGGTTCTGATCAACAATGTGTGTGCTATACGTGGTTCTGGTTCAATTGTGAGGCTGCTTGCTTCATCTGTTGAGTGTGTGAGAGAGAAAAGATGTGATTTAAAGCAGTAAAGTAGATGTGAGTGCTGTCTGCTGGTACTGCATCATTCATGGGAGAGGTCTGCTGGTCTCCAGGGCACACCCCATCTTCCTTTTTATGTATCGTATGGTATCCAGTATGTACACCATCTCAGCTCCAGGCAAGAGCCTAGCAGAGGGTAGTGTAAGGGGAGATTATGGTTGCCATGCAGGTATATATAGAAAGAGACTAAGTAAGTGCGTACATAGATGGTTGCTGCTAGGTGGTTGCAGCTTGTGTTAGTGCAGCACTCGTCAGCAGCCAGATTGCAGGTCTTACATCTGCTGGGTAATGAAATAGAGCAAGAAACTGTAATGTAAAATGAAGAAAAAATGGGAAGATCTTAGTCTCCTTCGTTGCTGCTGTGCAGGTCTTCTTCATCTACGATGGAGGTGACCAGGACTGATGTACGTGAGTGGGCATGATATGGGACGAGGCGGAAGGTGGCGAACCTGAGTTTCGAGACAGTGCTGTTGAGTTCAGCGAGACGGTATGCGCCATTGTGTGATCGTCGTACTACCACCATGGGGCCTAGATAGCATGGTTTGGCTTTTCATCCAAGCTCTGTTTCAACTGCTGAGTTGCGTACAAGGACTAGTGCTCCTGGCTGGAAATTGTAGTCACGGATCATGTTGGCAAACTGTGTGGTGAATCGTTTGACTGATGCAAAGCGGGTCTGTGTGATGTGGGTGTGTATGGCCACTAGATCATCATCACATTTCTCGAGCTGTCTGGCATGCAGGGATATTAAGTTGGCATGGCTGAGCTTTTGTGTTATGTTGGGTATGAGGAAGGTAGCTTCAGTGATGTCGAATGGGAGTATGGGTTCGATGCTGTGGGCCATGACGAATGGTGAGTGACCGGTGGATTTGCATGTGGTAATGCGGTCTGCCCAGAAGATATGTGGTGTAACGGCTGGCCACCTGCTGATGTCCCCGTCACATGACTTGACTATTGAGTCTCGTATCGTGCGGTGCTGCTGTTCAACAATCCCATTGGCACAGGAGTTGTATGCTGAGATTCTGATATGTGTGATGCCGTACCTCCACTGCAACTAGTCCAAGGCCGCTACAAATGCCGTACCATTGTTGGTGATGATTTCCTTGATTCCCCCCCATCTGCACAGTACTTCCTTGAACATAAATGCTCCGAGTGTGTGTCCAGTTTCATGCCATAACATTCGCCATTCCAGCCATGCTGTGAGAGAACACCTACCCTGTACGATGTATTGGAAACCCGCCACTGGTGGCATGAGCATTGAGTCTGCATACATTTTGTGGAATAGGGGTGCTGGTGTGTCAACTGTAGGTGGTATTTGTACCTTTGTATTCTGGCATAGCTGGCAAGCATGGCAGGTCTGAATAAATTGTTTTACGTTGGCTTCTAGGGTTGGCCACCAGAACCTGTCTAGTAGTGTTCGTCTCGTTGGGTAGAAGCTGTGGTGTCAGAGTGTGTCATGTGCTTCTCTGGTTAGCTTGAGCTGGTGCTGGTGGTGAGTTATGACCAGCTGGTGATGACCTTGTGCTTGTCGTCACCAGAGGCACCCTGCACATATGAAAAAAATTTTGAGCTTCCTGCTAAGTCTCCTGAGCACTGCATGAGTCAGATGTTCTGGCCTCATGCCTGTCATAAGGTTTTGCCTGATGTTGTCCAGGTCCTGCACCGCGTGATACTCCTGTGCCTCCTTCTCCAGCTTATCCTCATCCTTCTGCATCCACTGACTGTTACCTCTAACCCGTGTATGGTGTTTTTCATCTTTGTTGTTTTTGCTTTTTTCTTTTTCATTTGTCTTTTTAAATTTTGAATCTGTCGTTATTTTTCTTTGGGGATTAGTGTCATCTGCCCTTATGTTCTCCTTTTGTCCATCCTCTGCTGACCCTTCATTTCTCTTCTTCTTCGCGGTCATAGCTCTTGTTTCAACGCCCAGGACTTCAACTGCTGTGACTTTCCCTTGTGCCGCTGCTGTCATCCAACTTGCCACCCATATCCCTAATCCTAAAACCCCATCTATCCAGTCCTCTGGTTCCTCATCATCGTCATCGTCTTCTCCTTCAAGTGGTGGTCATTGAGACAGGCCGTTGGGTCCTAGGTGTTTTCCTGCAGGTATGTGGATGAGTTTGAAGTCAAAAAGCATGATGGCTGCTATCCATTGGTTTATAGCTACATTGGGTTGTATATCTGGGTGATTCAGCATTCCCCATACGTATTTTGCATCCATTTCTACCATTAGATTTTGCGTGCCGACGATGTGAACCCATAGGGCCCAGAGCACTCTGAATAGTCCATACAATTTGATTTTCGGCTGTGAGTAGCAGCTTTCTCGTTCATTCCATGTGATTGAGCCGAATCGTGAGGGATAGCAGATGTCGTTGTCACCTCGTTGTGATAGGATCCATCCTACTGCTATGATAGATGAGTCGACTGCTAGGATTACCTCCCTACCAGAGCTGTAGTTGATAGGTTGTAGTGCTTGTGAGCTGCAAATATATGTTTTAAGTTTCATCATTGCTAGGTCATGTTCTTCAGCCCATTCGAACTCGCTTTCTTTCTGTAGTAGGTTGTTTAGTGGCTTCGTGAGCATCGAGTAGTGGGGGATCCACATGCTCATTGTTCCGCAGGTGCCGAGAAATGCATGTACTTTGGTCGTGTTTTTGCAAGCTGCCCAGTCTTTTATTTTGGCTACCTTTGAGTCATCCAGTCGTCATCCTTCGTAGGTGCATTTTTGTCCTAGAACTATGGCTTCTGGTATGCATATGTGTAGTTTCTTGGCAGATATCGTGACCCCTGCATGTCCAAGGCAGTGCCACCAAGCAGCTGCATTGGCAAACACCCCTAGCTCTGTGGCAACCATCCTCCTCTCCACCAGACATCTCCCACCTCCGTGTATTCGGATGTCATGCCTGGGTCAAATACCCAGACATTCATCACTTCAACCCCAAGTCTCGCCTGCTCACCTTCATTGGCTACAAGTCCAGCACAAAGGGTTGGCTGTTCTGGGACAAAAGCACCTCTTGCTGTGTCATCAGCAGGGATGCTGTCTTTGAAGAGCATGCATTCCCCGTGCTTGTCTCTGCCAATGCACCCATGGTGCTCAACATTTTCCCCTTCCTCCTTGGCTGGATGACTCTGTTGACAGCAATGATGAGGGTGTCACCTCCGACGATGATGACAATAACAATGATGACAATGTACCCTTCATCGGTCCTGGTGACCCTCCACCCACAGTGCTTGTTGGCCAACCAGGTGTGGATATTCCTCCACCAGGCTCTGCTCCTGATGTGCCTGTGCTGGCACAAGCTCCTCCTCCTCCTCCTCTCCCTGCTGCAGGCGTACAGGCCAAGGCTATCCCTATCACTCCACCACATGCTCCCCCACCTGCTGTTCCTCCTCAGCAAGTGCATGCCCATCAGTCCGAGCATTGCATGCACGACCGGGGCCCCCCCAATTCACCTCCATGGCACGGGGCCTCTTCCTCTGTGCCACCTGTCCAATGCCCGCCTGTCCGTCTGGTCGACGATGACTACCCTATCCCCCACAGGTCACAGCATGTCACACATTGTCCAGTTCGCTTTCACGACAGCACCTATGGTCCCCGCAAGTTTGTCGACATCCTCGGCGAGGGGGGGGGTTCTGATGCCAATGATGACATCTTTGCCACTCCTTGTGGTACCCCCTCCATATCAGCAATCCTTTCTCATGCTGTGTCACATGACCCACTAATGCTAAAACAAGCCTTGGACAGTTCTGACTCTAATGCATGGCGCTCTGCCTGCAATGAGGAACTCTCCTCCCTTGCCAAGCTTGGAACTTGGGATCTTGTTGACCTCCCAAAGGGTCACAACGTTGTGGGAAATAAGTGGGTGTTCAAACACAAGGCTGATGGCAGATACAAAGCCCATCTTGTTGCAAAAGGGTTTACACAAGTACAGGGCATTGACTATAATGAAACATTCTCACCAGTCACATGATTTGAATCACTTCACACTCTCCTTGCCATAGCCGCACTAGAAGACTGGGAGGTACACTCCATGGACGTCAAGTCTGCCTTCCTCAACAGAGATCTAGATGAGGAAATCTACATGGAGCAACCCCAAGGCTTCGCTATACCAGGAAAGAGACCAAAGTCTGTCATCTCTCCAAAGCGATTTATGGCCTAAAACAAGCATCATGGCAATGGCATCACAAAATGCACACCTCTCTCCTTGGTCTCTCATTCACCTGCATGTATTCTGATTCCAGCATATATGTCTCCAGTGGATCAACGAAGCTGTTGATCATTGTCCTGTATGTCAATGACATCACCATCTTAGGAGGATCACTAGAAGAAGTCGAAAAATGCAAAGTGCAATTACAAGCTCTATTCCAAATGACAGATCTAGGGGAGATCAAGTCCTACCTCGGCCTTCACATCACCAGAGACCGTCACAACTGCTTACTTGAAATAGATCAGGAAGCATACATCACTGACCTCCTTGACCGCTTCCACCTAGCTGACTGCAATCCTACCACAACTCCACTACCTCCAGGTGCCTCTCCCATCAAAGCTGACCACAGTCACTCAGCAAACCCCACTCTGCACTCTGAATACCAACAATTGATCGGGTCATTGCTCCACACTGCAATCATTTCACAACCTGATATTGCCTTCACTGTTATGAAGCTATCCCAGTTCCTAACCAATCCTCTCCCCGCTCATCTATCCCTGGGATGCCACATCTTGCGATATCTCAAAGGCACTATCCATTATCACCTGTGATATGACAGCAGTAGTCATAATGGCTTTGTGGGTTATTCAGATTCAGATTGGGCAGCTGACTTAAACGATTGCAAATCTGTTGGTGCATTCATCTTTCTGCTGGGCAGTGGAGCAGTGGCCTGGTCCTCCAGGAGACAACACACCATGTCTCTCTCCTCCACAGAAGCCGAATACATGTCACTCTCACAAGCTGCTGCACAAGGAATGTGGTTGCATTCTTTACTGAAGGAAATTGGTTTCAGTTTTTCTTCCTCTCTTCTCTTATATGGGGACAACAAGGGCTCTGTTGATATCACTAATAATCCTGTTGTTACTCGAGGCACCAAACATATCGACATTCGTCATCACTACATCCGCGACTGCATTTCTACTGGTTCCATTTCCATTCAAAGACTCCCCTCTTCCTCTGTTGTTGCCGATGTACTTACAAAGTCTCTTGCCCTTCCTCTATTCTCCATCCATAGATCACACCTTGGTCTGGTTGAGTGTGTTCCCAGCATGGGGGGGTGTTGATGTTCTGGTCTTACTAATCTACTCCTTCCTTTTTTGTCAATATACTGTACCACACACTACACCATTCACATACAAGCATACACATATCCTTCACCTTACAGATAGATGGTCCATGCACTGCAACACTTACTATAAGTAGACTGCAGTAGCATAGAGAACAATAAGAACTATTCTAGTTCCCTTCA
This sequence comes from Albatrellus ellisii, assembly GCA_003314395.1. Lineage (NCBI taxonomy): Eukaryota > Fungi > Basidiomycota > Agaricomycetes > Russulales > Albatrellaceae > Albatrellus > Albatrellus ellisii. Next base: position 34,521 of record QLPN01004853.1, on the reverse strand, counting down.
TGCTTATGGCCTGTTGTTCACAAATTGGACTGCTTTCATCTGATACTGTGCTCCTTGTTGGCTGGAGCTTGGTTCATTGTTGTGAGTAGGGGGGTATTGCACAGAGTGGTCCCTGTCTTCTTTGTCATCATTGTCATATCTGTGCTGACTTGTTTTGTACTTTATAGAGCTATGCTGTTTTGCATAGCTAGGTGCTATGTCCTCATCTGAGTCAGAGTCTTCTCAAATGTCATCTTGACTTTGCCACCATGCCAGGTAGAACTGTGCACTAGAAAAAATGGTTCTTGCTGCTTCATATACCACTTCAAAGTCACATGGGGTGGTGGTGTTATGCATAGGGTTTGTAGCAAGGAGCCAGTTTTGTAGTAGGTTGCAGTCAGCAGGGTGGAAACTGAACCAAAAACTTTCACTGTGGTCATCTTCTGCTAACTTCTTGTTGTGCAACAGGGGTCCCACAATGGTGAAGAATTTGTGGTAGTATTCCCCTACATCTCAGGAGTCCCACATGCAGTACTGGGCATGTTCTCAGACCATTGTGTGTAGTTGCTTTTTGGTGTAGTGCTTCTCTGTCAATTCATCTTGATATAGCTTTGACAGTGCCTTCTTGTAGGTTATCCAGGATGCTGTGCTGTATCCATTGCAATCACACCAGAGGTCCCTGAGAGCCAACAGTATGTACTTGATGATGCCTTTGGTTTTTTTTGCTTATCTGACAGCTGGTACATGTCTGCTAGATCTTCATATTCCATGAAAAAGTCCTTGAAGTCACATGATCTTCCAGAGAGGATTGGTGCTTTGGTCAACCATGGTGGCAGCATGGCAGCAGGGCCCATCATAGATGCTGAATGTGACATGGGTGCAAAGGTGTATGGGGTTGCATACATTCAGGTAGTGGGTGCTGCTGTGTGTAGGGGGTATGTCAGTGATGCTGTGTTGTTGGTATTGGAGTTGGTGTCTCTGCATGAGCTTGCTGCTGGTGAGTCTTGTGTTAGTGTTGTCAGGTCATCGGAGAAGGTTCCTGGGGTTCTGTTGGATGGCACTGGCTCATTAGCTTTATTTCAGGGGTGAGATTCACCTTTGTTGTCATGTGCTGTGGTCTTAACTTGTGCTGCTGCTGGCATATGAGTTGGTATCCAGACTCCCACCAGGATGATAAAGATGAAAGAAAAACTGTTAAAGAAGATTAAAGATGAACAAGGGCAGGCTCCAGATGTATGGAAGGTAGATGGCTTCTGTGCAAGTTCAAGGTATAGTAATGGTTAGATAGATGTGTATGGCCAGAGCAGCAGGCTCTTAGACTAGAACACAAAATGGAGTGGATGAGGATGATATTAAGATGGTGTAACTGGGATAGCAGTGGGCTCTGTGTAGCATAGAATCTGCATGACTTGACTGGTAGCTCATGCTCATAGTGGCCAGAAAGTAGCTGGAGAAGAGGGGCACACCCCTGGCTCCTTAAATACCATAGTCATATATGTACATTGCTCCATCTCAGAGCTCTGTCTCCTTGGCAGCATTCACATAGGTGTAGTATAGTATATTATAGTCATATTGTACTATGTGCTGCCAGACTGTTCCAGCATGCAGCTGTAAAGAAAGTAAGTAACATAAATGTATGTCCAAGATTGTCAGTAGCCTGCTTTGCAGGTCTTACAATACTGTACTGCCAAAACTTGGGGTGCATATTCTTGGTGTTATGAGGCACTTGCTTTGGCACCTCATAACGTGTTTCTTTTTTCATTTTTTCATTTTTCATTTTACTTACTATAGTAAAGTGTAGTATTATTACTACAAGTGTGAGCTTAGCTCCACTTTACTTAGTAAGGACTTATCATTTCCTTTCTCTTTTATAGTACTTAAGTATTTACATACTTAAGTGTGAGCATAGCTCCAGGTACTATACTAGACTTATCTTTTTCTCTTTTATCTCTCTTTTATTTATTATAACATTTACTTGCTAAGGACTACTATTATACAATTAGCAAGGACTTTACCTTCTCGCCTTTATTTACAGTTGTTTATCTCATGTTCACTTCGCGTTTGTGGCTGAGCCACTTATATCACATGGACGTGTACTTACTGTGCATTACTGCGCATTATTGTTTACTTACTGCACAATACTGCGCAACTTTACTATACTTAGATCTCCAGTTTTGTATAAATAGTTGACAAACTGGTGGTCTTAAACCCCAGTCTTGTCAACTTCGCAATCTAGGGATTCTCCTTACACTGTGCTTGACTTAAGCTCGCTACAACCTCGCTTCCCTCTCAGAACTAAGTCTAAGAACTCTAAAACTCACTAAGACGTCTTACACTAAGACAAACTGGATCCTCGTATCATTATTGGTGGAATAATCCTCATAACTATATCATTCATCCCACTCTTCATCGTTATCCGGAACCTCTATTACATTCATCAAGTCAATATCCAAAACTTGGTTACCAGGAGCAACATTTTAGACTTTCCCTAAGACCGTCCAATAGGCCGCTCTTAGCAAGTGATGTGTCAAGGTTGTGTAAGTATATGTAAGGGAAATGCTGAACGAAATAGGAATAGAATGAGTATAGTATTGATGACATATGACATATATTTAACAGTCCCCCTCATTCAGCAGGTCTGCATCAACAAGACCAAGTGCAGTGCATTGTGTTTTGAATGGGACATGTGGGAGTGGTTTCATTAGTGTGTCGGTGATAATGGTGGCAGATGGGACACAGTGGATGCATATGAGACCTTCCTTGATGCACTGTCTGATGTAGTGAAAGTGTATACTGATGTGTTTTGTGCCTTTGCCGATGATGGGATTGTTTGCCAAGTCTACAGACCCCTTGTTGTCCCCAAATAGCATGAGTGGTAATGAGAGGGGAAGGAGGAGTTCTTTGCAAATGTTTCGGTACCATGCCACTTGCACTCCAGCTTGGGAGAGTGCTATGTACTCTGCTTCAGTTGAGGAGAGTGAAATGACACGCTGTTGGTGTGATGACCATGAAATGGCAGTGCCATGTAGCATAAATACGAATGCACCTGTTGATCTGCAGTCTGCAAGTGACATGGCCCAGTCAGAGTCAGAGTGTGCAGTGATCTCACCATTTGACATGCCAGAGTAATGCAGTGTGTAAGAGGTAGTGCTGGTGAGATAGCACAGGACATGTTTAGTGGGGGTGAGGTGTTTGGGTGTGGGGTTGGCAGAATATTGTGCAAGAGTGGTGATGGCATATGCAATGTCAGGTCGGGAGATGGTGGTGGTGCAGATGAGGCTCCCAATGACCTGTTAATACAGCAATCATGCTGATGCATTGGCAGTACCATCAAATGGCATGAGCTGAGTCAAGGGGGAGAGTGGGGTCATGACTGGATTGCAGTTGGCCATGCCAAAGCGGGCTATGATGTCGGTGATGTACCAGAACTGGCAGAGGGTTAGTTGCCTATGTTCATGGTCATGAGAGACCTCCAATCCAAGGTATGATGTTGTTTCGCTGAGGTCAGACATTTTGAATGTGGCAGAGAGTGCTTGTTTGAGCTCTAGGACTTCAGCCAGATTGCTGCCAAAAATGGTGATGTTGTCAACATATGGGATGAGAAAAAGGTAGGATGAGGCCCCCCCATGCTTGACGTAGAGGCCAGCATCAGAGATGAGGCACCCAAGGTTGAGCAAACTGAGGCATGTGTCCATCTTTGTGTTCCACTGGTGCATGGCCTGCTTGAGTCCATAGATGGACTTGTGTAGGTGGCAGACCTTGTTGGCGAGATCTGTGAGCTCGAAGCTGTCTGGCTGGCACATATAGAGCTCCTCTTCAACATCACCATTGAGGAAGGCACTCTTGACATCCATGGAGTGGATGTGCCAGTCATGCGAGGCCATGAGGGCAAACAGAAGGTGAAGCATCTCAAAATGTGTGATGGGGGAGAATACCTCTTCATAGTCCACACTGGGAACCTGCTTAAACCCTTTTGCCATGAGGTGCATGTGGTATCAGCTGTCATTCTTCAACTTGAACACCCATTTATTGGGGATGGTGCTATGCCTTGGAGGGAGGTCTATCAGGGACCAGGTGCCCATGCCCTCAAGCATGGCCAGTTTGTATCAACATGCCGCATCCCAATCAGTGGTGTTGGGTGACATGCACACCTCATGCAAGGTCTGTGGGTCCCTGGAAGTAGAGGTGGCAGCGAGCATTGTGGAGACAGAGGGACTGGTGCCAGGCATAATGAAGTCATTGTCAGACAAGTCCTGGAGCACGTTGGTGAAGTTGTGGTTGTCATACACACCACCACCATAGTGAGCTGGGAAATAGGAGACTTGAGTGGAGCAGCATGGAGGTGGAGTCAGTGTCACAGGGAGCATTGGGGTGGTGTTGTTGGGCGATGAAGGAGGTATGGTGGGCATGATGGGGCTGAGGTTGACAAACACAGGCTCAACTTCTCCCAAGAGAGCAGCACACCTCACATGCCTGCGACCTGTGTTGGTGTCATACCCAGGGCATGGTAGGATGATGCCTGGGGCATGATCTGAGAAGCACGTTGCACATGTGTGGGTTGGTATGGGTGGTGCGACAGAGGGAGGCACAATGGGCAGTGCAGGTTTATGGACATGAGGTGGTGAAGTTAGTGTAGTGGGTGGAGCAAGAGGTACAGCAGGAGACTCCATGGTTTTGTACCTGACTGTTGCAGCAGCTGAGTTATCAGTGGGAGCAGTAGGGATGCATGGGAATGCAGGTATGTTGCTGTTGTTGTTGTCATCAGAGCTGTTGTCCAATGATCCAGTGGCAGGCGGAGAAGTGGGCAGAAGCAGAGATGTTGGCAGCAAGTCAGTGGTATTAGTCAGAGCAGGGCGACAAGGAAAAATGAGTTCATCAAAAACTGCATCCTGAGACACAATGGCCTTGTGTCCTGCATGGTCCCAAAAGCGCCAGGCTTTAGATCCTGTTTTGTACCCAATAAAAACCATTGGTTTTGCCCATGCTTCCAGTTTCATGTGGCATTTGGTGGGAGTAGTGATGTATGTGAGGCAGCTGAATGTGCAGAGGTATGAAACATTGGGGATGTGACCACTGGTCCAAAGTTGGTGTGGTGTGGTCCATCTGTGCATGTGCTGGGGAGTCCTATTGTAGATGTGCACTGCTGTTTGGAGTGCATATTCCCAGAATCCACCTGAGACATTAGTGTTGTGCAGGATGGAAAGAATCAAATTTAGGATGGTGCGATTCCATTGCTCAGTGCAACCATTCTGAGCAGGCAAATATGGTGCCATGAGATTGTGTTTGACCCCTTTATCTCACAAGATTGTCTGCACTTTGTGATTAATGTATTCACTGCCATGGTCGCTCCACAGCACCTTGAGTTGTTGGCCAGTCTGGTTTTCTGCCCACAACAAGAATGTCATTAGGCTTTGTGCCAGGCCATCCTTGGAAGACATTGTGAGGGTGACCACATGACCAGAATGGTCATCGATGAATGAGGCAATGTACAGGGAGCCTTGTAGGGACTTTGTTTGGAGTGGGCCCATGAGGTTGGAGTGAATGAGGTGAAAGGGCATGGCAGCATGTTTGGATGATGTGTGAAAGGGTTGTTGAGACAGCTTTCCATAGGCACACCCCATGCAGGGGTGCAGACTGCTGTGAGTTGTTTTGGTTGTATTTGAGAAGCTGTGGATGCATCCTTGGCTAAGTTGTCATAGGACCACATCGGATGTATGCATGAAGCAGTTGTGCCAGATGATCATAGTTGTCGCTGTAGAGGTTAAGGATGACAGAGAAGAACAAGACGTGAGTAGTGATAGCCAGTATATGTCATTGCTTAGGTGTCCTGTTGTGATGGTTGATCCTTTGTGTGCAAGGACACAGCCTTGTGCTTCATATGTAACGTGTATGCCTTTGTTAATGAGTTTGGATACCAACATGAAATGTCCTCTGGCATTTGGTGCATATAGTACCTTTTGTAGGGTGATTTTTTGTGTGTTTGTGGTTTTCCCTGTTATACTTCCAGTGCCTAGATACGTCATGGTAGCACTGTTCCCAAGATGAATGAGACCTGGGTTGGGTAGTATCACAACTGTGCTTTGGTCGAAGTCAGACAGAAATGGGCTAACATGGTCGCTTGCACCACTATCCAACATCCAGTCACATGGGGCGTCATACAACAAAAGTGCACTGGTGGCAGCCATCATATTGAGTGAGGAGCTAGGTGGTACAGGTGGCAGTTTGACAGTAATGGTAGTGAGTGTAGACTTAGCATTATTTCCTTTAACCCTTTTCTTCTCTGGGTGCAGCACCCAGCAGTAATCATCTGTGTGACCACCAGGTCCACAGTTTGAGCATGTATAGTGGTTTGTACAGGGTCTTCTGTTAGATGTGAGGCTGGCAGAGGGTGTGTTGGAAAATGATAACGGAGGTGATGCAGGGCTGTGCATGCATTGTATTGTGGACAACACAGATCCTGGGTTACCAGTTTGTCAATCACTTTCATTGATGATTCACATGTGAACATTGTTGGGAGTGATGGTACTCAGATTGCTTTGCATAGCTAAAAAGGCAGAGACAATGTTTGACCATGAATCAGGAAGCACCATTAGCATGGTCAGTGCGAAGTCATTATCACTAATTGTGTGACCACAGTCCGTGAGTTGTGTGCGTGTGAGTTTAAGAGTGTTGATCTGTGTGGAGAAAGTCGTAGTGGGTACAAATTTAAACAGTTGTATCTCTTGTAGCTCTTGTAGCTTTGTGAATGTGGCCATAGCTCCTGGTGTTCCATACTCTTCTCAGAGAGTGTCCCAGTTACTGGATGTGGTGTGGGAGTCAGTGAGGAGGTGGACATGTGTGGGACTGATGTATAAACTGATGTATGCAGTGGCTACTGTATCATCTTCATCCCATTTGTCAATCTGTGACTGGTTTTCAATGGTTGTCTTGTCCCAGTGCCAGGAGGTCTTCACTTCTCCAGAAGCAGATGTTTCTGTGTCAGTGACTTTTGCATATGTTGGAGCAGGTTTCTCAATTGTTATGACTTTCCAAACTCCCATTACTATCAAGGCATTTCTGACCAGGGCTGACCAAACTTTGTAATTGTTGCTTCCATTGAGCAGTGGGATATTTGTTTTTGGAAGAGGGGATGTGGTGGTGGTGGGTAGGTGATAGAAGATGAGTGTGCTGGTGATGACATAAGTGAGGATTGTGATGTTGTTACCTGCCTTGCACTGGGCAGGGCCCATGACCTGTTCACACAGGCTATGGCAGGCAACTGTGATTAATAACAGTATACAGAGGTTCTCCCAGTATGAGAGGAATTGTAGTAGCATTGCTGCAGAGGTAGGGTGAGGTGTGGACAGTAGAGGAGTGCCACAATGCAGAGGTAAGAGCTGCAGGGTAAGTGAGAAGGGAGATAAGGTGCAGGAAGTAGTGGTACTCACTCAGTGTCTTGTAAGACAATGACTGAGGAGACATATGGTAGATGTGCATCTTTTATATAGTAGAGAGGAGTAAGGTTGAAGGGGAGATGTAATCCTAGAGTACAAGGATGCCCATGTAGGTGAGGATGTGCATTGTCCAGAGTAAGTGTGGTGTGGGGATGTGGAAAGGAAGTGATGTGTCAAGGTTGTGTAAGTATATGTAAGGGAAATGCTGAATGAAATAGGAATAGAATGAGTATAGTATTGATGACATACAACATATATTTGACATACTGTGCAGGTCTTCTTTGTCTACATTTGAGGTGACTGGGACTGATGTACACAAGTGGGTGTGATATGGGATGAGGCAAACCTGAGTTTTGAAACAGTGCCATTGAGGTGGTATGCACCATTGTGTGATCATTGTACTACAACCATGGGGCCTAGATAGTGTGGTTTGGCTTTTTGTCCAAGCTCTGTCTCAACTGCTGAGTTGTGTACAGGGACTAGTGCTCCTGGCTGGAAATTGTAGTTGCAGATCGTGTTGGCAAACTATGCAGTGAACCATTTGACTGATGCAAAGTGGGTCTGGGTGATGTGGGTGTGTATGGCCACTAGATTGTTGTCACATTTCTCAAGCTGTCTGGCACACAGGGATATTAAGTTGGTGTGGCTGAGTTTTTGGGTTATGTCAGGCATGAGGAAAGTAGTTTCAGTGATGTTGGATGGGAGTATAGGTTTGATGCCATGGGCCATGAAGAATGGTGAGTGGCCAGTAGATTTGTGTGTGGTAACACAGTCTGCCCAGAAGATGTGTGGTGTAATGGCTGGCCACCTGCTGATGTCCCTGTTGCATGACTTGACTATTGAGTCTTGTATCATGCAGTGCTGCCATTTGACGATCCCATTGGCATGGGAGTTGTATGCTGAGATTCTGATATGTGCTAAGAGTGGCTTATTGGATGGTCTTAGGGAAGATCTGTATTGATACTCCTGGTAACTGGAGAATGGATACGCACTTGATAGATGTAATAGATATTCCTAATGATGATGAAGAGTGAGATCAATGAGATAGTGATGAGGAGGATTCCACCAATGACTATACGAGGATCCAGAGTGATGAGTTTAGAATGTCTTAGTGACACTTAGTGTGACTTAGAGATTTTAGACTTTAATTCTTATGGAGTGAAGCAAGTTTGTAACAAGCTTTAAATCAAGCACAGTATAGGTGAATCCCTAGATTGCGAAGTTGACAAGACTGGGGTTTAAGACCACCAGTCTGTCAACTATTTATACAAAGCTGGAGATCTAACTATAGTAAAGTTGTGCAGTGATGCACAGTAAGTAAATGAACATTGTGCAGCAATGTGCAGTAAGTACATGTCCATGTGATATAAGTGGCTCAGCCACAAGCATGTAATGAACAAGGGATAAACAAAGGTAAATAAGAACGAGAAAATGGAGTCCTTGCTAATTGTATAGTAATAGTCCTTAGCAAGTAAATGTTATAATAAATAAAGAAAGATAAAGAGAAAAAGATAAGTCTTTATAGTACTTGGAGCTATGCTCACACTTAAGTATGTAAATACTTAAGTACTATAAAGAAAAAAGGAAATGAGTCCTTACTATAAGTAGGAGCTAAGCTCACTGCTGTAGTTAATACTATGCTTATAGTAACTAAAATAAAAGAAAGAGAAAAAAGAAATTGTTATGAGGTGCCAAAGAAAGTGCCTCATAACAATATGTGTGATGCCATACCCCTGCTGCAACCAGTCCAAGGCCGCTATAAATGCCATACCATTGTTGGTGACAATTTCCTTGATCCCCCCCCATCTGCACAGTACTTCCTCAAACATGAATGCTCTGAGTGTGCATCCAGTTTTGTGCCATAACATCCACCATTCCAGCCATGCTGTGAGAGAACACCTGCCCTGTACAATGTATCGGAAACCTGCCACTGGTGGCATGAGCATTGAGTCCATGTACATTTTGTGGAATAGGGGTGCTGGTGTGCTGACTGTAGGCAGTATTTGTACTTTTGTATTCTGGTGTAGCTGGCAAGCATGGCATGTCTGAATAAATTGTTTTATGTTGGCTTCTAGGGTTGGCCACCAGAACCTGTCTAGTAGTGTTCATCGTGTTGGGTAGAAGCTGTGGTGTCCAAGTGCATTGTGTGCTTCTCTGGTTAGCTTGAGCTGGTGCTGGTGGTGAGTTATGACCAGCTGGTGATGACCTTGTGCTTGTCATCACCAGGGGTGCCCTGCACATATGAAAAAATTTGTGAGCTTCCTGCTGAGTCTCTTGAGTGCTGCATGAGTCAGATGTTCTGGTCGTGTGCCCATTGTAAGGTACTGCCTGATGTTGTCCAGGTCCTGCACTGTGTGATACTCTTGTGACTCCTTCTCTGGCTTATCCTCATCCTTCTGCATCTGCTGACTGTTACCTCTAACCCATGTATGGTGTTTTTTGTCTTTGTTGTTTGTGTTTTTGCTTTTTTCTTTTTCATTTGTCTTTTTCTTGTTTGATTCTGGATCTGTCATTATTTTTCTTTGGGGATTAGTGTCATCTGCTCCTATAATCTCCCTTTGTCCATCCTCTGCTGACCCTTCATTTCTCCTTTTTCTCACAGTCATAGCTCTTGTTTTGATGCCCAGGACTTTGACTGCTATGACTTTCCCTTGCACTGCTGCTGTCATCCAACTTGCCACCCATACCCCTAATCCTAAAACCCTGTCTATCCAGTCCTCTGGGTCCTCATCATCATCATTGTCTTCTCCTTCAAGTGGTGGTCATCAAGACAGGCCATTGGGTCCCAGGTGTTTTCCTGCAGGTATGTGGATGAGTTTGAAGTCGAAAAGCATGATGGCTACTATCCATCAGTTTATAGCTGCATTGGGTTGTATATCTGGGTGATTCAGCATTCCCTGCATGTACTTTGCATCCATTTCTACTGTTAGGTTTCATGTGCTGACAATGTGAACCCATAGGGCCCAGAGTGCTCTGAATAGCCCATATAGCTCAATTTTTGGCTGTGAGTAGCAGCTTTCTCATTTGTTCCATGCGATCAAGCCAAATCATGAGGGATAGTGGATGTTGTCATCACCTTGTTGTGATAGGATCCATCCTACTGCTATGATAGATGAGTTGACCACTAGGATTACTTCCCTACCAGAGCTGTAGTTGATAGGTCGTAGTGCTGGTGAGCTGCAAATATATGCTTTAAGTTTTGTCATTGCTAGGTTATGTTCTTTGGTCCATTTGAACTTGCTTTCTTTCTGTAGTAGGTTGTTTAGAAGCTTTGTGAGCATTGAGTAGTGGGGGATCCACATGCTTATTGTTCTGCAGGTGCCGAGAAATGTATGTACTTTGGTTGGGTTTTTGCAAGCTGCCCAGTCTTTTATTTTTGCCACCTTTGAGTTGTCCAGTCATCGTCCTTTGTAGGTGCATTTTTGCCCTAGAACTATGGCTTCTGGTACACATATGTGTAGTTTTTTGGTGGATATTGTGGCCCCTGTGTGTCTGAGGTGGTGCATGACTCTATGTATGTCTGTGAGATGTTCCCAGATGAAATGGTGGATTCCCATGTTTTCTGGGATTATCTCATACTTTCCCTCTGTTAGTTCATATTGTGTGGCTGGTCTGCATACACCACAGTCATCAACAAATGCTTGTGCTATGTGTGGGATTTCTGGTTCAAGTATGAATGATATGTCACTGAAATATTGGCATGGAGTTCATCCATCCCATGGGTAGACATGTATTTTGTAGGGCTCCTAGAGGTGACTGAAATGTAGTGAGGTTTCTAGACTCTGCAGCTAGTGTATGGTGGTTGAAACTGATGAATAGATCCATTACTGATAGGCATGTGTGCCCTGCAAAGCTTTCAGTGAATCGTTCTATGAATGGTGGTATGGCTGCATTTTTTATTGTGATCTGGTTGAGGGGCTGTAAGTCATGTACTAGCCACAGCCTACCATTTTTCTTTGTGACACAGAACCAATGTGAATGGTAGGGTGTGTCTGAAGGTTTGTATACTCCAGATGCTAGTTTGTCCTTGAATATTTCTATGATGTTGCTCATGATCCCTGTGGGGATGGGGATGTTTTTATGGACCCAGGGTATGTGTTTGATTGTTGGGATGATGACTGGGTTGAAGTACTTGTTTTTGACCCTGCCTTTTTCTTCTTCCATCCATGCCAGTGCTAGCTCATTTGTGCGTAGGATGTGTTGGACTAGGCATAGTTCTTCTGGCCATAGGAAGCCCATACTGTTGAGCTGCAGCTCCTCCAGTTGTTCATCAGTCAAGTGGGTGCCTGGGTGGAAGGGTGGTGGCATTGTTGGTAGTTGAGTTAGGGTGAGGAGGGGGTCCTCTGATTGTTTGTGCACAACCCAGTATTGTTCTGGTAGTGATGTTGGTACCAGCCTGACTTTTTGGGCTACCTTTTTGTAGGCGAAGATGTTGCATACCAGGGGTTTTTGTATGGCATTGTTCATTGCTTCCATTGTGAATGTAGATGTGTGGGGGTAGTTTGTGCTGTGTGCCCATGTGAATACCTGGGCTTCTGGGCTCCAAGCTTGAGTTTCGATAGTGCAAGTATTTGCTGGGTCAGCCAGGTCATGTAGCATGACTGAGACTCCTCCATTGGGGTGGTCTTCTGTGCCACATAGTAGAAGGTTGTAAAAGGGCCATCTGAACAGGATGTGGAAGGGTGCCTCTTCTAACACATGTATGTGCATTGTGAAGGCTAGGTTTGTGATCTTGAAGCCCAGGTTTTCTGCGCAGCCCATTGTCCATGATTTTATGCCATTAGCACCTTCCATTTCAATCTGGTGGGGTGTGTTGATGTGAGCACCACATGCTCACATGATATCTGCTTGTATGGCCATGATTTGTGAGCCTTGGTCCAGGATTGCTTGTTCCATTGCGAAGTCGTTGAGGATCACCTCAATGATGGGCTAGCTGCCAGTATATGTGCTGGTGTTGCTGTGGGAAGTTGGCCCTGCCATAGGAGTGTCGCTAATTTGTCAACCAGTGCTGGGTCCTCTGCATCTGACTGGTATTTAGGTTGTCCTAATGTTGGGAAAGAGCTGGCTGTGGCTGTGGGTACTGGTGTTTTATGTGTGTCTCTGTGGTGTTTTTCTGTGCTGAAAATGTTAAAGAGACCTGTAAATTCTTGTTTGTTGTCTTCTGCTTTTGTGATCTGAAAAATGTGAGACTGATGAGTATCCCTTGGGGGTGCCTCATTTCTACTGCCTTGTGCTGGTTGTGGTGCCAGAGGTGGGGTCTGTGCTGTGTGCCAGTTGTCATTGCTGAGTTGGATGCCACATCCAGTGCCATCATTGGGAACTGGTGCATAATTTGGAAGTTTTATTCTTCCATTGTGTAATACTGCTAGCCTGCACCATATGTAGTTGTCCACTATTGGACAGTCTCAGATTCAATGTCCATATTGTGTGCAGAAGGCACAGCCATCTGGTCTTCATGCTGGGGGCATGTATGATGCTCCAGCTATCAGATTAATGGTACCTTGTGCTAGTGTTTGGCTTCATTGGAAACTAAGTGTTGCTGCTGGTGCCCTGAATATAGGTTTTGGGAGATCTGGTGCGACAGAGGGGAATTCATGTTGGCATTGGTAGTGTAGTACTGCATACATTGGATCTGTGGGAGTAAGACTATTTAGTTGTGTAATTATTTGTGTGAGGGCCTGCCAGTTTGGTTTCTCTGTGTCATGTTTGTCTGTGGTACCTGTAAAATGCACTGTTTTTGTTTCATATTGGGTTTATTTGCTGTTTTCTTCATCATCATCCTCATATAGTTGTTTTCTTCCTTTGCCTTTGCATGTACAGCTTTGAAAGCAGGTGGGCCAATCCTCTTCATCTTCATCATCTGATTCTTCTTCATAGTCCTCATGGCTCCTGCCTCAGCAGATGGGATAGAATTGTGCGCTGGAGAATAGTGTTCTGGCAGCTTCATAGACAAGTTTGAAGCTGTATGGCATGGTGGTGTTGTGTGTGGGATTTGTGGCCAGGAGTCTGTTTTGTAGGAGGTTGTAGTCAGCTGGGTGAAAGCTGTACCAGAAGTTTTCATCATGATCATCTTCAGCCAGCTTTTTGTTGCATATTAGTGGTCCTGTGATGGTGAGGAATTTTCTGTAGTATTCTCCTATGTCTCTAGAGTCCTTCATGTGGTACTGAGATGACTCCTGTACCAGTGCTCGCAGCTGTTTCTTCATATACCATTTTTCTGTTGAGTTGTCTTGGTATAGAGTTTTTAGAGCTTTCTTGTAGTTGTCCCAGGCTGCTGTGCCATAGCCTTCTTGGTCATGCCAGAGGTCTTGGAGTGCTGAGGGGATGTACTTGATGATTGCTTCTGACTTTTGTTTATTAGATAGATTGTGAGTGTCAGTGAGGTCTTCATATTCTGTTAGGAAATCTTTGAAGTCCCTCAGCTTTCCTGTGAATATTGGTGCTTTATTTGAATGTGGTGGTGGCATAGTGGCCAGTCCTGTGATTGCTGTGCTGTGACATGTTTAGGAAGGGGAAACTGGTCAGGGTTGAATATGTTTGTGTGGTTGCTGGACACAAGGGGTACCTATGAGAGGGTGTCATGTCATTGTCTGAGTTGCTGTCTATCTGTGCTGTGTTAGTCTCTGGTGTGGAAGGAGCCTCTGGGAATGATACTGGATGTCTAGCTGATGCTTCTGGTTTTTTAGCTTTGATTTGGATACAGAATCTACCCTTATCATTGTGGGTCTGTGGTTTGGTTTGTGCCATTGCTGGCATATAAGATGGGTGGCAGTAGGCCTCCCACTAGAAAAGATGAAGTTTTTTAGTTTTTTAGATGATCAGTGACCTTTATTGGTGGGCTCCAGTTGTAGAGAAGCTAGATGCTCTGCTGTGAGTTCTAAGTTCTGATCAACAATGTGCATGCTGCATGTGGTTCTGGTTCAATTTGTGAGACTGTTTTCTTTGTCCATTGCATGTGTGTGAGAGAAAAGATGAGATTTAGAGTGGAAAAGTAGATGTAAGTGTTGACTGCTGGTACTGTGTTGTTTGCAGGGATCTGCTGCTAGAAGGGGCACACCCTGTCCTCTTTTTATGTATCATATGGCATCCAGTATGTATGCTGTCCTGGCTCCAGGCTGGAGTCTAGTGGAGGGTAGTGTAAGGGGGGGTTATGGTCACTGTGCAGGTATATATAGAAAGAGACTAAGTAAGTGCATACATAGATGGTTGCTGCTAGGTGGTTGTGGCTCATGTTAGTGCAGCACTCATCAGCAGCCAGATTGCAGGTCTTACAATGGTTATGATTTTTTTCCTACCCAACACATGAGAAAGTTGACTGTGCTATAATGTGGTTGTGCACTGACATTAACTAACTTCTGAAGTTACTTTTGTGTTACAGTTGGTGTTGCTGTTTATGAGCTTTAGAAATACTGTAATGGGAAAATTGCACCACAATTGCAGTTTAGTGACCAAATGTGGACACAAATGCTGTTGCAGGTATCTTAGTATTTTTCCACCATGCCCAGAAGAGCATTCATCTAATGGATGCATCATGGTAGAGTGACTAGATACAAGCCAGGTCAGGCTATGATTTGAACCTGCTGTAAGGCAGATCTATCCCTATCCCTCCTGATTCTGAGTCAGGAAGTCCATGGTTGAATGTTGAATGTTGAATGTTGAGTGCTTGTCATGTGGATCATTGTCAATTGACATCCTGTTGGAACAATACCAATGGCCATAATTGATAACTTACCCTAGGAAGGATAAAATCTTACTTCTCTCACCTCATCATTGTCCCTGAGGATGTTCACTTGTGTGTGTTGTGGTGCTTTTCATCCTCAGAGTGCATGGGTTGTCATTCATGCTGTGGATGTCAACATTCAACTGTCGACCATGAGGCTTGCTTTCTCATCTCTTGCAAAATCTTCCTTGCCACATCATGATGGAATCCTTAAGGATGTCACCCTAGACCTGTTGGGTGTGACTCATGATGCATGTCAATCCACCAAGCTCTCTCACATAGACAAGGCTGGTGGCTTCATAGTGACAGTATATCTCTCTGTACATTGGAGTGTGGTGCATCATGCTGTTCAGATACTGCTCAACAGATCTTGATGTTGGTGCTTATTGCTCACAGGGACTCTGTCACTAGGGTTGGACTGCTCCCCTCTGAGATCCTTCCATTCATGTCCACAAACAACACCATCAAGGCATTCTGATAGGCACTCCCACTGTGTACTCTTCCTGTGAACTTCATCAATTCCTTTATAGCACCATGTGTTACAATTTTTCTTTTCTTTTACATTTACCAAATCTACTGTGCCACAGTAACTTCTCTTCTTACAAACCACTGTGCAGTATTGCTGGAACATTCTCTATATCATGACACAGCCTGATCTATTACTGTAACAGAATATTCCCAGACTTACAGTTGTACTATATAAAGGGAACCCTGTACTGTACAAGATCTTTAGCTTAGTCTCTTGTACTACCTGGTGTACAACTCCCACTTTATCCAAATCTCGTTCTGTTCTCAGTACATGTCCTATGCTCTGAGTCTCTCCCTGACTCAGTACAATCATAGCCACCCAATTGCCACACTAGTTCATAACATTAGACTAAGCTACCCTTACTCACTGTGTAGCCAACACCATGGCTCCCCCTATCCCCACCACCCCTCACCCAGAGTTTCAATTCTCCAACCAACAAAATACCATCACCTTCAGAGGACATACTCTTGAATACCAAGGATGACAAAAGTGGAGAGTTATAAACTCCAACCATTACATTGACACCTCCAGCTTTGATGAAGAACCACCCTCCAATGAACTCTACATCTACACCCAGGACTACCCAGGTGTTGACATCCAGGAAGCTGAGTTGCCAACTTATCTTGCTGGGCCTCCAGTTACCCCAATCTCACTCATTCCCCCAGTCACTCCATTCACTTCACACGTCCCTGTCACACCCCTGACCACTCCAACTACAATGTCTACTAAGTCTTCCTTCAAACCTGCCAAACCAGAGGTTTATGATGGTGATAAAACCAAGTATTGTGCATTCATAAATTCCTGCACCCTTTACATCAAAGGAATCAATCTCAAAGATGAACAAAAACAAATCATGTGCATTCTGTCCTTCATGCAAAAGGGAACTGCACTCACTTGGCACAATCGTTACATCAAAGATACCTACCACAGCAGACATCCCACCTTCACCGAATTCAGTAAGGAACTTGATTTGGTATTCAAGGATGCCCAGTGCAAGGTACGTGCTACAATGGAGCTACAACAATTCAAACAGAAAACTTTCTCAGCTGATGCTTACACTGCACATTTCCAGATCTTAGCAGCCAATGCTGAGATCAAAGATGACACTGCACTATGTGCATTCTACCAATTAGGGCTTAACAAAAATATCTCAGACCATATCTACATGATGGCCGACATGCCGATGACATTTGACAAATGGGCCAAGATGGCATCTCAATTCAACATGCAAATACACATGCAATGCATGTATTTTGCCACCCCTGCAACTGCCTTTTCTGGACCCTGCACTACCTGAGACCCTGATGCAATGGATGTTGATCATGTGACCATGCCACACATCATGAAACTCACAGCCAATGAGTAAAAATGTCTTCTTGACTCTGGTGGCTGCTTTACTTGCTGAAAACCTGGTCACATGGTGTGCAACTGCCCTAGTAAGGCAATGCAAACCACACCACCCATGCCATTGCACCCCACTTGGAAAGGACTGCACACACAGTGCATTGATGAAGAAGCGACACCTAGTGTCTTGGAACTTCCCACATACATCTGCAAGACCGCACATGTGCCTTCCATCCGAATTGACAAAGTCCTGTTGGATGATGAGGAACCAATCATGGACACTGCATCCATCTGCATGCACATTCAATGTTTATTAGCACAATCACCTATTGACGAGTGATCTGTCTGTACTGAGTCACTCAAAGAGAATTTTTGAAGTGGTCTATATCTACTGTGTGGTATCAGACCTTTGTCTCCAAATTCTGTAATACTAGTGAAACTGCTAAAGATACTGAAAATAGCTTTTATTTACCAGTTACACTACAAACAGGAAATCACAGAACACAAATACCAGCATTAATTGATAGTGGAGCAACCTCTAACATCATTAGTCAGAAAACAGTTGAACATGCCCAACTACCAGTTTATACACTTTCAAAACCAATTGTTATGTGAAATGCTGATAATTCAGCTAACAAATTTGGTATGATTCATCAATATGTCAAATGTATCCTCAAAATTGGCAAACATACTGAATTATTAAAAGCATTTATTGCTAACATTGGAACAGATCAAATGATTCTAGGACATTCATGGTTGAAACAAAACAACCCTATGATCAATTGGAGAAAGAACACAATCTCCTTTCCTCATGAGTATTTGAAACATACTTCCCAATCTACTGACCTAGCTGCCACTAATCAAACACACCAACAAAACATTGATAGTCAACTACCAGTGGAATATGCTTGGTTCCAAGATGTCTTTGAAGAGGACACTTCAAAATCCCTTCCAATGTGGAGCAAATGGGATCATGCAATCAATCTCCTTCCAGATGCTCCCATGGTGTGAGGCCGACGCTCGTTGAAGCCGAACAACTGATAAAAAGCTAGAAAACAAAGGACGATCACGCTTCAACTAGCGGATATCCCAGATGTATTAGCGTATAGTAAAAAGGAAGAGAAGATGGTGCTATACCTAGTGGATATCCCAGATGATCAGAACTGGAGAATAAACCGCTAGGAGTTGTATGTATATATAATACCCTGAAGTGCGCACGGACCATGCAGTACAGTATAGGGCTGGAGAATGAGAAAGTAAAGTAATGATGTCAGATCTAATAATAGAGGGGACGCATCATCGCTGACTGAGCTCCGCAGTAACTGTGGGAGTGATTGGTGATACTCTGCAGCAAGTGTGAGAAGGATTGGTGAGCATGCGCAGTAGACGTGAGAGAAAGAGTCATAACTAAATATAGAACGGGCCGATCGGAGATCGGATGACATATGTGTCATCGGCCGATGAAGACGAAAAGAAAGAGTACGTGACCGTGGGAATCGCTTCGATAGATCAGGAGCGATTGTAAAATCTATGACGATAGAGACATAAGAAAATAGAGAAAAATGAAGAGAAAAATGGGGAAAATAATAGCGGCCTGACAAATACCCCCTTCTTAAGGTGAGACGTCTCGACGAGCGAAGAACGGAGATGAACATGCGTGGCAAA
Source organism: Albatrellus ellisii (assembly GCA_003314395.1). Taxonomy (NCBI): domain Eukaryota; kingdom Fungi; phylum Basidiomycota; class Agaricomycetes; order Russulales; family Albatrellaceae; genus Albatrellus; species Albatrellus ellisii. The sequence goes on along the minus strand of QLPN01004853.1, from coordinate 15,851 downwards.
TATCCTCTTCTTCACCTTCCATAGACTTGAAAGGGATACCAGCAAAGAGTGACAGAGAAAGAGGAATGATGGAGGAAGACTTGGGTAATTCTTTTAAGTCTTCATAGGATTTGGGAGTAATAACTCCATCATCGTCTTCATCTGTGAATTCATCTTCATCATCAATGATACCAAAAGGTATTTCTTCGTATCCTTCATCAAGAATTGGTGGAGAGGGTGTAGATGTTTCTTCATGAAGTCGTCGAGCATAATGAGGTTGAGCCATCATCTCTGGTGAATATTCCATCTGGTAAAGGGAATAAATGGCTACCGAATGTATTGCTTGAGGATGTTCTTTATGGTACCTCTTGAGCATATCAGGAACATCTTCCATCAATACTGAAGCAGGTTCCCAAGAATTCTCCTCTGCAGGGTAGTCCTTCCATTTGACCAGATACTGAACCTTACCATGAGAGAGACGACTATTGAGAATTTCTTCGACTTCATATTCTTCAACACCATTTTTGATGATAGGAGGAGGAGGAGGACGAATTTCACGTTCGATGATGACATCTTTGACAAAAGGGCAAAGTTTGACGACATGAAAGACTGGATGAATTTTCATTGTCTTGGGTAATTTGAGACAATATGCATTATTTGAAAGTACTTCGAGTACTTCATAAGGTCCAAGACGTTTGTGATCCAATTTCTTCATGGGTCTACCTGTGTCGATATTAGTGGCTTCAAGCCAAACTTTATCTCCAATGGCATAGACGGGAGTTTTGCCTCTGTGTTCATCATAAAACTTCTTCATGTCATCAGCTGCTTTCTTCAATGACACCTCTGCTTCTTCTCTGATACGTTTGAGCCCTGCTACAAACTTGTCCACTGAATCAATCTTGGTAGATGTACGAGGTTCATGACCCATTCGCAGATCTTGTCCATAGTTCAGCATGAATGGAGAATATTTCGTTGCTGAATGAACGCGATTGTTGTAGGCGAATTCTGCCATGGGTAACCAGCTTGCCCAATCGTTCTGGCAATGGTTAATGAAGATACGGAAATATTGTTCGATTTCTTGATTTATCCGCTCTGTTTGTCCATCTGTTTGAGGATGATAAGCTGTGGATGTAGCTGTTTGAATCCCCAATAAACGATTCAATTCACGCATAACTTGTGACGCAAATTGAGGTCCTCTGTCTGATAATACCTTTTCTGGAAGACCATGATGTTTCCAAACATGATCTCTCATAAGGCGTGCCACTCCTTCTGCCGTAATCGTCTCTGTGGTGGGAATTGCATGAATCATTTTGGTGAAACGATCCACGACCATAAGAATGGAGTCATTGCCTTGGCTTTCAGGCAATTTAACGATGAGATCTGTGGAGATGATCTGCCATGGACGTGATGGAATTTCGTTAGGTGTTAACTCTCCTTGTGGTTTCATAGGGAAAGTCTTTGTCCTTTGGCATAGATCACATCCTTTGACATATTTCTCCACATATGATGCCATGTTTGGGAACCAGAAATGTCGTCGAACCATTTCCAAAGTTTTCTTGTAACCTGGATGTCCTGCGAGGGGTGAATCGTGACAGGTCTTCATCAGTTTGGCATACATTGTTTCTGGGACATAAAGTTTCCCATCATAGGAAAGCGTCTTCTTTTCATCTTCACTCCATCGTGCGAATACTACAGTTTTCCTCAAGTCTGCATCCAACTTGTCCCAAATTTTGTAGTCGTGATCTTCTTTTTGCGCATCCATGATTTTCTTCAAAATAGGAGGGCTAAGAGCTGCAAGGGAAATCTTGTGTTTGAAAAATTCCGGCTTGAGCAAGATGACGTTTTTGTTGTCATCTTCTACCCCCTTCTTATGGTCCGAACGTCTCGAGAGGAGATCAGGGCGAACATTGGTAGACCCTGGTTTGTGGACCATGTCGATTTGGAAGCGAGACAAATAGAGAGACCAACGAGCTTGACGACAGTTGAGTTTCTGGGCTGTCATGAAGTATTCCAAGTTCTTGTGGTCAGTGATGACCTGAACAGGGTGAATGGAACCTTCAAGGTAATGGTGCCATGCTTCCAAGGCACGGATGACAGCCAACATCTCTTTGTTGTATATGTCGTAGTTACGCTCAGCAGGAGACAAACCCTTACTGAGGTAAGCAACAGGGTGCCACTTGTTATCCTGTCGAAGCTGTGAAAGGACTGCACCAGTGGCATAACCAGAACTATCCGCTTCGACTCGGAACGGATACTGCTCATCTGGAAAGACCAAAACTGGTTCAGAACACACAGCATCTTGTAAATGAGTGAACGCCAATTGCTGTTCTTCGTTCCAATGCCACTTGACATCCTTCTGCATAAGTTCATTCAAGGGTTTAGCAATGTTGGAGAACCCAAGAATAAAACGGTGATAGAAATTGCAGAAACCCAAAAATGAGCGGACGTCATGAAGGTTCTGTGGAATTGGCCAGTCTTTGATACCCTGTACCTTGACTGGATCCATAGCAATCTTGTCAAAAGAAATCTTCAGGCCGAGGAAGTCGATAGATGTTTGTTCAAATTCGCATTTCTCTGGTTTGAGATAAAGTTTGTTATCTGCGAGGATTTGAAGGACTTCCTGTATGACTTTGCGATGTTCTTCTAATGTTGCTGTGAATATCAAGATATCGTCCATATAGACCACTACAACTCCTCGTGAGATGAGACCACGGAACAAATGGTTCATCATCGTTTGGAAAGTGGTGGGACTATTGCAAAGACCAAAGAACATAACCAAAGGTTCAAACAAACCCTTGTTAGTGACGAAGGCCACTTTCCATTCATCACCGTCCTTAATCCGAACGTTATTATAACCCCAACGGACGTCCATCTTGGTGAAGTATCATGCTCCATGAAGTCGATCAATCAATTCTGAAATGAGGGGAAGTGGGTAACTATTCTTGATCGTCATGTCATTGAGTTTATGATAATCTTGAACAGGTCGAAGATCTCCAGATTTCTTTTTGATAAAGAAGAAAGGTGAAGCCATGGGTGATTTCAAAGGACGAATACGGCCACTTTTCAAATTCTCTTCAATGAATAGCTCCAGTTGTTTTTGTTCATCCAAGGAAAGATTGTAAACTTTACCAGCCGATGGTTTTGCTCCTGGTTTAAGTTCAATAGCATGATCCCAAGGACGTCTAGGAGGAAGAGAGTCGAAAGCTTCTTTATCAAATACCTGTTTGAAATGATGATATGCTTTGGGTACAATGTCTTCAAAATTCTTCTTCAACTTCTTCTTTTCTGCTTCAATAGCAAGTTCTTGGCTAATATTTTGAATGGATGCCTCCATTTCCTTCTGGTCAACCATAACCATCAATATCCGATCTCCTTCTTCTTCAGCTGCTATCCTTTCTTTGGCTTCTTGATGTATAGTTTGACTTTGTTGCTTCATCAACTTCTTGTTTGATTTCCAGACTTGTCTGTCAGCCTTGAGACGTACTTCGCATCTGTGTGGGCATCTGGTGAAATGTATTTTTCCCTGTAACCAATCGATTTCAGGGTTATGGATTTTCAACCATGATTCTCCAACGAGGACGTTTTTCTTGCCCAAATTGCAGACTGCAAAGGTAGCACGTTCAGTATGACCATCAATAGTCATGATGAAGTCGATCATTTCTTCAATAGATCCTCCTTGATTGAGTGATCCATCGACGTTATAAACAGGGATAGGTTTTGCCAATTTTTTTGTGTTTAGATTGTTTTTCTTGACGAATTCCTTGTCAACATATAGTCCAGTAGCTCCTGAATCAAGGAGTGCATCAACTTCTAAAACCGCTCCAGTATCCACTGTTTTGATTTTGAGTTTCATTTCAGGGAAACTGGTGATGTCGAATAATGCTCTTCTGACATATTCCTTTTTCTCTACAGGAGGAATAACCTGTTGCACTTGAGGCTTTACTTCAGACTGAGAGCAAGATGGAACAATGCGTGTTAAATAAACTTGAGTACAAGCATTGAGATGATCAACATCCGTGTCATCAGTCTGAAGCATAGAAAACCTATTATAGGACGGCGAACTCGTGCTCAGTTCCCGTCCAATCCAAAACCCGACTGCTGTGCTCCACTCTTTGAGCTATTTGGGTCGTTCAATCTAAGACCACGTGCCTGAAACTCCTTCTGCATCTCAGCCAAGAAGTCTGCCTCGTTCAGTGCACGCATCTCTTGAAGGGTCCTCGCATTCCCCCTTCTTTGTTGTTGCCCTTGAGGGCGTCTTGGCTCAGGACATTCTCTAGCAAAATGTCCTTCTTTGCCGCAGTTGAAGCATAAGCGAGGGCATGGTCCTCGAGCTCTATCAACATCCATGGGTTCTCCTGCAGGTGCAGCTGCAGAGGTGAATTGACGAGGGACGAAGTTACGCTGTTGTTGCTGTTGTCCCTGCTGTCTCCCATATTGCTGCTGCTGCGTCTGTCTTCTTCCCCAAGTTGATTCGAAGTTCTGCATATCTTGATATGCATATGCCCTAATTCTTGCCTTTCTCATCCATCCTTCTAAATCGACAGGAAGAGGTGTCTCGACGTAACAGGACTGGAGAAGAGGATGATTCATCCCTTTCTTGAACAATGTGCATAACGCACCATCATTATATCCAGACGCTGTTTTGTAAAGGAGGAATTCAGTGATGTATTCCTCTATATGACGACCTCCCTGTGAAATAGTTGTCAATTTTTGTTGAGCCGTTTGCTCTTCGTTATGATCTCCAAACGTGATTTTCATCATCGTGAGGAGATCGTCAAAGTCTTTGAATGGTTCTTCATGCCTATGAGGCACTATCCTGTGTGCCTCAATTTCTCGAAGGACTCCTTTCTTCCATTCTTCAGCATATCCTCCTTTGATGTAAGACAGTATAACTGTCACTTTATCTTCGTCCTTGTATTCTGGGTGTGCGCGCAGGACAAGATAAATTTGATCCAAAAAGGATTGGAACTTCTTTTTGTCTCCATCAAATGGAGTTGGTTCTGCTACGCGAACTTTGGGGAGGTGGACCTGGGGTGGGAGGCCGGTTCCAGATCCTGAAGAGGGAGCGCCTTCACCTGATGCTAGGCGTATCATCAGATCCGTCATTGCTTGTTGTTGTTGTACCAGCAACTTCTGCTGGTCCTGTATTATCCTCATCATCTCCCCAAAAGTCGGTGGTTCGTGCTCTTGATCCATAGGAGCAGATGGAGCAGATGGAGGTGCTAGAGTTGCTGCTAAGGCTGTACCAAGACTGTCGATGTCTGATTCTAAGCGCTGCGAGGTCGACGGCTCTTGATCTCCTAAGCTCGCGAATCGATTCCTCGAGTGTGATTTGGGCTCTTCGCTGTCTGATCGGTGTGCAGGTGGAGATGGTTGTCTCTGGCTCCAAGCGTTCCACTGGTTGTCTTGAGACAGATTGACCTATAATCTGCCTTATGACTTCTATAAGTGTTCCTGTACTTCTGGTATTGAGCGATGTCAAGTCGATGGCATGCTCAGTCATACAACAGAAGCACTATATTTCAATAAAATGCACGAATGGTAATGCAGATAAACAAGAACACAACAAAAATCTTGAAAGGCGAAATGTCTATGCTAGTATGTAGACGTTTGGGGACCCCCTGCGATGTAAGAAGCAAAGTGGTGGTGGGGATTGATATGAAAAGCACGATCTGGGTTAGCTCCTAATTCAAGGAGGACTGGGGGAGGGACAAGAGAGGGGTCGTTGTAGTATTGATATAAAAGCATCCTAAAAAGAAGAGGAGGGTACTTAATACGGTACCGCTTATCCTTATTCTTCCAACGCTCAGATCTTGGATCTGGGAAGACCCAAAAGGGGAACCTTTCGTAATTTGTCGCGGGTTCGTCGCGACGTTGAATGATAATGCATGCGTGCCAAGCAAGAAGGCGGCGGCGAAGGTGAAGACGAGTAGTAGAGGGGCGGGTGGGAGGAAGGAGAGAGTAAAAATTTACGTTCAATCCTTCGTCAAGCAGATGCTCTGTCCTAGAGCAAGTGTGGGGGGGGCGAAGGCGGCGTGTAGAAGGGGCGGGCGGTCCCGGAGCTGTTAGACGACTCACTGAGTTCCCAGGTATCTGGGTATCGTATGTTGTCCTCCCCGAACGTCCACGATTGCGTATCGACTGCTCTACTCCAAGTGTCCACCATGTGCGCACTGTGGAGGATGTCGCTGGGTGCGAGGTGGAGGTGTAAGGGGTAAACACTAAAACAACCAACAACGATTTGAAGCGTAGAGGATGGTGAGCAAGGGACGTATACTTTAGTCCACAAGCTACAAGTACACTCACTCTCGTGTTTCTGCCACTTGCAGTGACGACAGAAATGGAGAGGAGGGCAGGGGAAGAAGTGGTCGTGGTAGAAGCGCTTCTGTTCACGTTTCAGTTTGTGAATGAAGCCTATGGTGTAGAAGGGGTTGCAGATGAATTGGTGATGGAAGCACCGGTCTGCAGGGAAAGGAGGGAGAGGAAAGGTGTGGCGGGAGAGGGAGTTCTGATCAATTGTGAGGCCAACGCTCGTCGAAGCCGAACAACTGATAAAAAGCTAGAAAACAAAGGACGATCACACTTCAACTAGCAGATATCCCAGATGTATTAGCGTATAGTAAAAAGGAAGAGAAGATGGTGCTATACCTAGCGGATATCCCAGATGATCAGAACTGGAGAATAAACCGCTAGGAGTTGTATGTATATATAATACCCTGAAGTGCGCACGGACCATGCAGTACAGTATAGGGCCGGAGAATGAGAAAGTAAAGTAATGATGTCAGATCTAATAATAGAGGGGACGCATCATCGCTGACTGAGCTCCGCAGTAACTGTGGGAGTGATTGGTGATACTCCGCAGCAAGTGTGAGAAGGATTGGTGAGCATGCGCAGTAGATGTGAGAGAAAGAGTCATAACTAAATATAGAACGGGCCGATTGGAGATCGGATGACATATGTGTCATCGGCCGATGAAGACGAAAAGAAAGAGTACGTGACCGTGGGAATCGCTTCGATAGATCAGGAGCGATTGTAAAATCTATGACGATAGAGACATAAGAAAATAGAGAAAAATGAAGAGAAAAATGGGGAAAATAATAGCGGCCTGACACATGGAACAAAATTGTAAGATCTATCCTCTTAACCCTATTGAACAGAAACAATTGGATGACTTCCTGGATGACATGACACAATGAGGGTATATCTGTCCTTCTCAATCACCATTTGCCTCTCCTTTTTTCTTTGTCAAAAAAAAAGGATGGAAAACTATGACCAGTACAAGACTATCAACATCTCAATGCAATTATGATTTGTAATCAATATCCCTTACCACTAATTTCTGATATCATAGACAAATTATGTCATGCCAAATACTTTATTAAGTTTGATGTGTGTTGGGGGTATAACAACATCAGGATCAAGAAAGGTGATGAATGGAAAGCTGCATTCAAAACCTACCAAGGATTGTTTGAACCATTGGTAATGTTCTTTGGACTTACCAACTCACCAGCCACATTCCAAAATATGATCAATGACATCTTTGCTGATCTTATCAAAACAGGTCAAGTTTTTATTTATATGGATGATATCCTAATCGCCACCCTTGATCTAGATAGCCATTGTTGACTGGTAACAGAAGTCCTGACCAGACTGCAAAAGCATCATCTATTCTTGAAACCTTCTAAATGTGAATTTCACAAAGAGGAAGTGGAATATTTGGGCATACATATCAAAGCTAACATGGTCATGATGGATCCAATCAAACTGCAGGGGATTGCCAAATGGCCAACTCCACGAAACCTCAAAGAAGTCCAAGGTTTCCTATGGTTTGGAAGTTTCTACCAACATTTCATCCATCATTTTTCTCATCTAGCCTGACCACTAAATGATCTGACAAAAAAGGATATCCCCTGGCATTGGGATATACTAGAACAAAACACATTCAAAAAAACTTAAACAATGTTTTACTTCTGCACCTGTTCTAACCCAACCTGATATCACTCAACCCTTCAGATTAGAATGTGATGCATTGCAATTTGCTCATGGAGCTGTCTTGTCTCAAAAAGGTGATGATCATCAATGGCACCCAATTGCTTTCCTTTCAAAGTCATTCAACGAAGTGGAACAGAACTACAACATCTACGATTGAGAATTGCTTTCAATAATTCAAGCATTGGAAGAGTGGTGTCATTTCCTTGAAGGATCACCTCATATAATCAAAATTCTTTCTGACCATAAGAATTTGGAAATCTTTAAGGATGCTCACAAACTTTCTAGATGGCAAGCTTGCTGGGCCCTATTTTTGACTCATTTCCACTTTACTATTACTCATATTGCAGGAATCCAAATGGGTAAATCTGATCTTTTATCCAGACAACCAGATCATGACAAAGGGGAAAAGGATAATACAGATTGTATACTACTTCCTTCCACCTTATTTGTTAAAGCTGTGGCCATCCTGTTTGATGACAAAACACTAATATCACAGATTCATCAAGCACAAAACGTAGATGAGGAGGTTTCACTTGTTATTCATGTTGACATCTATACTGCTTAGTAACATCTCATTTCCTTTTTCATCTACTGTACAAACACACTCCAACATAAACATATGTAGATACACGCGTCTCTCCTCTTCACATATCTGGTCCATGTGCTACCAGTCTTACTATAACTAGCTAGTAGTGTCATAGTACAAGAATAAGAACTATTCTAGTTCCTCTCTCGCACATGGCCTGTTACGAGGCACTTGCTTTGGCACCTCGTAATGGGTTTCTTTCTTTTTTCTTTTCTTTTTTCTTTTATCTTACTTACAAGTAAAGTGTAGTATTATTACTACAAGTGTGAGCTTAGCTCCACTTTACTTAGTAAGGACTTATCTTTCCTTTCTCTTTTATAGTACTTAAGTATTTACATACTTAAGTGTGAGCATAGCCCCAGGTACTATACTAGACTTATCTTTTTCATTTTATCTTTCTTTATTTATCGTAACATTTACTTGCTAAGGACTATCATTATACAATTAGCAAGGACTTCCTTTCTTTTTTCTCTTATTTACCTTTGTTTATACCTTGTTCATTTCGCGCTTGTGGCTGAGCCACTATCATCACATGGACGCGTACTTACTGCGCTTTACTGTGCATAATTGTTTACTTACTGCGCTTTACTGCGTAACTTTACTATACTTAGATCTTTAGTTGGTATAAAAAGTTGACAAACTGGCGGTCTTAAACCCCAGTCTTGTCAACTTCGCAATCTAGGGATTCTCCTCTTGTTGCGCTTGATCTAAGCTCGCTATAAACTCACTCCTCTCTAAGAACTAAGTCTAAGAACTCTGAACGTCACTAAAGACTTCTTACGCTAAAGTCAAACTGGATCCCCGTATCGTTATTGGTGGAATCATCCTCGTAACTATATCGTTAATCCCACTCTTCATCGTCATCCGGAATCTCTATTACGTCCATCAAGCCAATATCCAAACTCTCGTTACCAGGAGTACTATTATAGACCTTCCCTAAGACCGTCCAATAGGCCGCTCTTAGCATGGCCTGTGCTCAACAGGTTATGGGCCCTGCCCAGGCCATATGCGTCTCTCTCATTCTCACAGCAGTACTCGTCTTCACCCTACTCAACTCTCACACGTATCTCATACTTGCCATACTCCTCTCACATCTCACAACTCCCTCCAATGCTGTATCAGTCCCAAAAATCAACATCACCTTAGAAGGGACCGATAACTACAAGCAATGGGCAAACATCATAAAATCCATGCTCATCATCATGGGCGTTTGGTATACAATCTCCAAAGCACCCATTACTCCCATCACCTCTACTGAAGAAGTCGAAGGTGGAATGCCCATTGTCACCATCACTAATGTCGACCAAATGGAAAACTGGGAGCACGACAACGATGTTGCGAAGGCTGTGATAGCGATGCACTGTAGCTCACAACCCGCCACTATGGTAGCTGGAGATTCCATGACCGCATGACGAGCTTGGGATGGTCTGAAGGAAGTCTACGGTAAACAAACAGTCATTGCTGCCTTCATCAACTTCCAAGCTCTATTCATGAGCAAGTTCGACATCTCCACACCTCTCACACCACAGATTGACGCTCTCATCATCGCCCAAGACCATCTAATAGCATCCGGAGTCGAAGTCAGTGAGCAGAACATGTGTTTCTTACTGCTACATGCCTCCCTCCTTCCTGGAGTTCCTTCTCCTCCGCACTACTCACCTCCTCTGATCTCACCCACCTCGCAATTGGAAATATTCATGGACACATTCTCAACGAAGAGGCACACACAAAACCTCGGTCAACGCTAGCAGCTTTTTCTTCTACCTCCGGTCCCAGTACCTGCCACAACACTACATACTGCTCACATTGCAAGCGGCACAACCACACTGTTGAAACCTGCTGGACGTTACATGGGATGCCTGCTGATGTGAAGGTGAGGTTGGATAAGCGGGATCGAGACAAAGATAAAGGAGAGTCTAGCATACCTACATCCATAAATGCCATGTCTTCTGTTACCCAACTTGACGCTTGTTACTACACTGGCCACGGCCTCTGGATGCTTGACTCAGGGTGTACGGATCACATCTCTCCACACAGAGACGACTTCCTGATGTATTCAACTGACTCACTACACTCTGTTGCCATTGGGAACGGCTCCCTCATTGCGTGTCTTGGCCGTGGACTGTGCTCCCGAAGGCACACACTGCCAGACAACTCCATCGTCAACGTGTCCCTGTCAAATGTCCTCCACATTCCCAGTGCCTCATCTTGCTATCTATCTGTCAGTTGACTTGATGCATTGGGTTTCTGCATCATCTATGGCAACAGTATCTGCACAATCATCAAAGACGGCATAACGTTCAGTTCTGGGTTTCTGCAGAATGGGACATACTGGGTTGCACTGGATCCCGCTCCTGTGCTCCACGCCATCACTTCCCCTTCATTACGTGTTTGGCATGAAAGACTTGGTCACTTATCGGAACACATCATTCGACACATCTCTCCCATGCAGCTAACAGGTGTCACTTTTTCATCCTCCCCCCCTGCACCCCTTTGTCAAGGTTGCATCCAGGGCAAACTCACCTGTGCCCCATTTCGTCCTTCTCGTTCCCAAGCCTCCTCCGCTCTCAACCTCATCCATTCAGATCTTGTAGGCCCGATGGCCGTTGGATCACTTGGTTCTCGCAACCTTTACTTCGTGTCCTTCCTCGATGACTACTCCAGCTATGGCATGGTCTATTTTCTTCCTCGGAAGGATCTCTTTGCACGGGCCCTTGACAATTACCTTTCCCATGTCCACAACCTTTTTGGCCATTGGCCGAAACACTTGTGGTCTGACCGAGGGGGGGAATACATTGCCTCCTCCGTTGCCAATCTGCTCATTAGCAAAGGGGTAGAGCACCAACTCACTGTCCCTTATTTGCCCCAGCAGAATGGCCGTGCAGAGCGTTGGAATCGATCAATTCTTGATCGGGCCCTTAGTTTTCTGCACCGCACGTGTTTGTCCTCAGGTTTCTGGGAACTGGCCATGCGCACCACCGTGCACACATACAACCTATCCCCCACACACCATCTACATTGGCAGACTCCGCAGGCACTATGGCAGCCTAACACACAACCTCCAGACGCTTCTCACCTTCGAGTTTTCAGCTGCCAAGCCTGGGTTCATGTCGTCGATGCTCAACACTCAAAGCTTGAACCAAAAGCACGGGCGCTCACCTTTGTGGGCTACGAGTCCGGAACAAAAGGTTGGGTCTTCTGGGACAAACCATCCTCCCAATGCGTTGTCAGCCGTGACGCCATCTTCGAGGAAGACGTCTTCCCCGCCCTGGCAGTGGCTTTGTCACCGACAGTTCTCAACGTTTTCCCTCTACCTGCCGCTGTCCCACCCAATGATGACAGTGACAATGATGGTGTGAATGACGATGTGGATTCTGATGAGGGGAGTGATGGCCACTACAATGGCGGTAATGATGACGACAACGGCGGACATGGTGGTGGCGGCGACGCACCTGCTTTCCCTCCACCACATGCTACTCCAGTTGTTGAGCGAGACCCTCTCCCACCGGCTCCCATTGCTGGTAGCAACGTGCCCATCACCCCACCTCGAGCGCCTCTCCCGTCGTCCCCTCCTCCGCATGTCTGTGCTAGATGGTCTGAGCATCATGTCCACGACCAAGGACCTCCTGACTCACCTCCATGGCACGGAGCTCCATCTGGCTCCCCCAGCCACCCACATTCCACTGTTCAGCTTGTCAACAAGGACTACCCTATCCCTCATCGCTCTCAACAGGTCTCCAGGTGCCCTGCCTGCTTCACCAATAGCGCCTATGGCCCCTGCGAATTTGTCGACATTCTCGGCGAGGGGGGGAATTCTGACACTGACGACATTTTTGCCACTCCTCACGGTTCACCGTCCGTTTCTGCCATCCTTTCCCATGCCATGTCACGTGACCCTCTAACGCTGAAACAAGCTCTGCAGAGTACAGACTCTGATGCTTGGTGCACAGCCTGTAAAGAAGAACTTTCTTCTCTTTCAGATCTACACACCTGGGACCTTGTTGACCTCCCCAAAGGTCACAACGTCGTCAGCAACAAATGGGTCTTCAAACAAAAGGCTGACAGCAGATACAAGGCACGCCTTGTGGCAAAAGGATTCACTCAAGTACATGGAGTAGACTATAATGAAACTTTCTCTCCAGTTGCGCGTTTTGAATCCCTACATACTCTCCTTGCTATAGCTGCACTAGAAGACTGGGAAATCCACTCTATGGACATCAAATCCATGTTCCTAAATGGAGACCTAGATGAAGAAATCTACATGGAGCAACCACAAGGGTTTGTCACTCCAGGGGCTGAAAGCAAGGTCTGCCAACTCTCCAAAGCCATTTATGGCTTAAAACAAGCATTGTGACAATGGCATCACAAGGTGCACCACTCCCTCCTAGAACTCTCATTCATGTGCACCTATTCCAACTCTGGAATATATGTCTCCACCTCCTCTTCCAAACCTCTAATCATTGTGCTCTATGTTGATGACATCACAATCATGGGTGGCTCAATGGCAGAAGTTGAGGAATGTAAGGCACAACTACAAGCACTTTTCCAGATGACGGATCTGGGTGAGATTAAGTCATATCTTGGCCTACACGTCTCTAGGGATCGAGACAACCGTGTTCTCCAAATTGATCAGAAGGCGTACGTCCTCGATCTCCTTGATAGGTTCCACCTCCTCGATTGCAACCCAACCAGTACGCCACTTCCCCCAGGCTCCTCTCCAGTCAAAGCAGGAGACAACTATACCGCTGCAACCTCTCTTCACCAGGAATACCAACAGCTCATCAGTTCACTTCTCTATGCCACCATTGTCTCCCACCCTGACATTGCCTTTGCCATTATGAAGCTTTCGCAATTCCTCACAAACCCCCTTCCGTCTCACCTCGCTCTAGCACAACATATCCTACGTTACCTCAAAGGAACACTTCATCATCACCTATGCTACAATGGGATCGACAGTGCAGGGATCATGGGATATTCCAACTCAGACTGGGCAGGGGATCTTGACGACCACAAATCAATTGGAGCGTACGTGTTCCTACTGGCAGGAGGAGCAATCGCTTGGTCATCCAGAAAGCAACACACTGTTTCTCTATCGTCGACAGAAGCCGAATACCTGTCACTTTCCCAAGCGGCAGCTCAAGGAATGTGGTTACACTCTTTACTTCACGAAGTCGGTTTTACCTTTCCCTCCTCACTTACACTTTATGGAGATAACAAAGGTTCCATTGACATTGCCAACAACCCCGTTGTTACATGTGGCACCAAACACATCAATATTCGTCACCACTACATACGGGATTCTATTTCTTCTGGGTCTATTTCCGTTCATCACCTTCCATCTTCTTCCATCATTGCTGATACGCTTACTAAAGTGCTCCCCCTTTTGTCTTTTTCTGCTCACAGATCTCGTTTAGGTCTAGTTGAGTGTGTTCCCAGTAAGGGGGGGTGTTGACGTCTATACTGCTTAGTAACATCTCATTTCCTTTTTCATCTACTGTACAAACACACTCCAACATAAACATACATAGATACACATGTCTCTCCTCTTCACATATCTGGTCCGTGCACTACCAGTCTTACTATAACTAGCTAGTAGTGTCATAGTACAAGAATAAGAACTATTCTAGTTCCTCTCTCGCACATGGCCTGTGCTCAACAATTCAAACCCTTCAAGCACCCAGACCTAGCCCCCTTCAAAAAAATCTCTAACAACATTGGGAAATTTCTGACAGACTAATTTTCTATTCTTCTTGCCTCTACATTCCCCCAAACTTATCTCTGAAGCAATTGCTTTTGTGATGTCTCCATGATCTTCCATCCATGGGTCACCCTGGGCATTTCCAAACCTACAACCTCATTCAACAATCATTTTGGTGGCCTGGCATGCATAAATTCATTTTTGACTATGTCTTGGGATGCCCCACCTGTCAGTCCACAAAAAACCTGACCCATCAACCCCATGTCCCACCACAAGTGATCAATCTGATCAAAAACACTTACCCCTTTTCTACAGTTACCATGGATTTTATCATCTCATTACCAATGTCAAATGGATATGATTCTATTGCTGCATTTGTTGATCATGATGTTACTAAAGCCATGGTTTTAGCCCCTTGCTCTAGTACTATCACCATGGAACAAACCTCTATCCTATATGCAGAAAACATCTGGAAGCAGTTTGGTCTACCAAAGAAGATCATCTCTGATTGTGGACCACAGTTTGCTTCTAAATTCACCCATGCTCTTACTCATGCTCTTCACATCTCTCAGAGTATGTCCACTGCCTATCACCCACAAACTGATGGGCAAACCGAATGCTATAATCAAGAATTAGAACAATACCTCTGTGCCTTCTGTAACACACACCAAGACAACTGGTCATCCTATCTTCCAATCACTGAATTCACTCATAACTCCCATTGTCATTCTTGTTCATTACAAACCCTGTTCTTCTCCCTCATGGGATACCACCCTTCTATGACCCCTTCCATTCCTTCTCCTGTCCCTGTCCCCTCTGTCTCTGATCATATTACCACCCTACTTACACTGTGCCATGACATCAATGCCACACTCACACATACCCCACTTCCTTCTCCTGTCTCACCTTATCAATCTGGCAATAAAGTTTGGTTAGATGCCACTAATCTTTCTACTTCTCACCCTTCTCATAAACTTGCCCCCCATCATTATGGCCCTTTTCCTGTTCTCTCTGTTATTAATAATTCTTCTTATCATCTTCACCTACCCCCTACCTGGCGACATATCCACCCCATTTTCCATGGTTCACTTCTTTCTCCTTATTGCTCCACTGCTTCCTATGGTTTTGAACCTTCTCCACTGCCCCCTGACCTCATTGATGGTGAATTCCAACATGAGGTTGAGTCTATTCTTAACTCCTGCTTCCATCACAATTGCCTTCAGTACCTTGTCTGTTGGAAACACTTCCCATCTTCTGATGATGAGTGGCTTCCTGCCTCCCATTTATCTAACTAGTGTAAAAACCTGTTGCATTGCAACATTGAGTTATAAAGCATCATCTGTGAAAGTATACATACCTTGTTGCAACAGAAAATGAAAGGACACACTACTCTATCTGTCTACAGACCAAGTCTAATTTAAAGACCAATCTCAACCTACAGACCAATTCCAATTGCCTCTCCAACTATGGAGTAGAGACCTATCCTATTGCATTGCAACATCAAATCATAAGACATCATCATGAAAGTATACATAAGTTGTTGCAACAGAAAA
This sequence comes from Albatrellus ellisii, assembly GCA_003314395.1. Lineage (NCBI taxonomy): Eukaryota > Fungi > Basidiomycota > Agaricomycetes > Russulales > Albatrellaceae > Albatrellus > Albatrellus ellisii. The sequence continues at coordinate 43 of QLPN01004853.1, read as the reverse complement.
TAAAAGGAAATAGTACTCTATCTATCTACAGACCAAGTCCAAT
>QLPN01004852.1:0-13551 GCA_003314395.1 Albatrellus ellisii | reverse complement strand
AGTGCATGGACCATAGACAACAAACAGAGAGACGTGTGTAGGTGTGTAGGTGTCTGTTGTGGTGTGTTGTACAGTAGGAAGACCGAAATAGGAAGGAGTCCTTTAGTAAGCTGGAGAACGCGTCAGCACAATGAGCCACTCCTTGACCTCAATGATGACCTACTCCCTACCCTCTCATGTCCACATTGTCTTGCCCAGTGGAGTATATTGATCGACAGTACTCTTCACCAGAGTATTATGACTACGAAGTCAACAAAGGGCACACACATGGCTAAGTGTATCGCAGACACTACACAGTAGATGGGGGGTCATGTTACAGTTTTTTCTTTCATTACTTACATTTACCAAATCTACTGTGCCACAGCAGCTTCTTACTTACAAACCACTGCACAGTATTGCTGGAACATTCCCTATATCATGATGCAGCCTGTTCTATTACTGTAACAGAATATTCTTTGACTTACAGTTGTATATATAAAGGGGTCCAGTACAATACTAAGATCTTTAGCTTAGTCTCTTGTACTACCCAGTGTACAATTCCTGCTTATCTAGTTCCCCTGTTGTGTTCTCAGTACATGTGCTATGCCCTGAGCCTCTTACCCAACCTAGTACACTCATAGCCGGCCGTCCTGCCGCACTAGTCCGCAACACTCCGTCAGATCTGAATCTTTAGTACACTCGGAAGGCATCTGACCTGGGAATAAACAGGGAAACTCAGGCACACCCAAGTTGAAGACGCAAATGATATTCGATTATGTAATTGAGATTGACTTTCAAGTCGCAGACAATCTTTTGGTGTCATCTTATCTCGACATCCGTTCCTTGCCAGTAGGTTGTGCCATAAAGCGAGCCTCTCACTAGGATCAAAATGCGGAATTTGGCACTTTGTTCTAATTTTGTGACCTGTTTCCCTGAATGCAATATCACAGCCTCGGTCGTGGACCCCGAAGAAAATCAGCTATGGCTGGCTTCCGAACGTCTGAACCCTGATGCTGACATAGATGTCGGGCTATGGCGGACTCACATGAGCGTCAGTTCAGATGAGACTCTTGTGGTATGTAGCCAGAGATACCCTCTTCATTTTTCTGATGTCGGCTGTATCCCATTCACAGAAGGAATCGCCGTCTTCACCAGTCGCAATGTTCACATCCACAGTCAACCACTCAATTGCAGACTCTATATCCCAAGTGGTATGCATGAGGGTTGTATCAGAAGATAGGTCATTGATGATCATAAGCCGGGGCGGAGACATTGCTGCAATGAAGTTGGATGATGAAGAGTACATGGTATGCACAAATGAGCGTCTTGAGCGATCTTACCAACCGATGCAGCATGAGAAATAGGTTGATATCGTAGGCTCTGTTGACGATGGCATCCTCGCAGCAGCATGGAGCCCAGATGATTCATTGCTGGTTCTTGTGACAGGTATGTGTACGTGCTTGTGTTGATTAGACATGCACTCGTAGTATATTGACAGTGGTTCACTGAAGGAAAAGGAAAGCTCATCCTGATGAGTTCCTCTTTTGATGTCATTTCCGAGGCACCCTTACATACAGATGATTTCGGTGAAGGTACGATTGACGTCTGTTGTCCTTTCGATTCCCATTCCCGCCATTGACGCGACCCCTCACTAGACGCTCCTATCAACGTTGGTTGGGGTTCTAAGCAAACACAATTCCACGGCTCCCTCGGGAAAGCCGCAGCGCAGGCTGCATCACCATCTGTAGTGACCTCAGCGGGATCCTCCCCCGACGATGACACGCTTCCACGTATCTCGTGGCGTGGAGATGGCGTCTTCTTCGTTGTGTCGTCGCTAACTCCCGCTCCATCGTCTCCCGATGCGCTTCGAAGGCGTGTTTTACGCGTCTATAATCGTGAAGCGGCTTTGCAATCGACTTCGGAGCCTGTGGCAGGCCTTGAACATCCTTTGGCATGGAGGCCATCCGGCAACCTGATTGTTGGGACACAGAGATTTGGGAGTTTCAAGGGAGCGGGTCAAGGGCGGGAAGGCAGGCACGATGTGGTTTTCTTTGAGAGAAACGGGCTGAGACACGGGGAGTTTGGGCTCAGAGAAGCTCCCACGTCAGGCAGTGCTTTGGAAAGGAGTGGGCGGGCTTATAAGGTGCGGGAAGTCGGCTGGAGCTCTGACTCTCAGATACTGGCCGTCTGGATCGAACGACAGGTAGGGGATATCGGTGAGTAACGTCACTCTGTTAGTGATGGGATTGTCTGAAAAACTGGGCGGAACGCATTGTATAACAAAGTCCAGTTATGGACTATTGGCAATTATCATTGGTGAGTTGTAAGGCTGTGGATGAGACAAAACTCACTTGAAGTTAGGTATCTCAAACAAGAGGTTCTCGCCCCTTCCACCAAATCAACTCCTGGACGGTTTACTTCCGTTAGCTGGCACCCTGAAAAACCACTTGACTTCATCATTACTACCCAGAGTGAGTACCTCGTATGTCCCATCCTTGCGGCGCCTATCATGTCTTACTCGCCTCAAGCGGAGATCACCCACCTCACTTATATTTGGGACACGTACCATTCCCGGGTAAAGCCTCCTGATGATACGGGCTCCGTGGCTGTTGTCGATGGCTGTGCGTAACTCCCCTCGATTAGCCACTTATAAGACATGATGACCTCTGGATACAGCCTCCATCCTCCTAACGCCTTTCCGTACACAAAATGTCCCTCCGCCAATGTCATCCTACCAGCTCGCTCTTACCCAACAAGATCCATCTCTCACGAAACAGACAAGCGTTCCTATTCATGTCTCCTTCTCTCCATCCGACGACATTTTGGCAGCCCTTTGGGAGTCTGGCTTAGTCGAGCTCTGGAACTTGCAGACGCGTATTGGACCAGGTCGTGGGGAAGCAATGGCCCCAGAATTGATTTGGAGGGGTTCCGTGAGCGATGACGATTCCACACATTTCCGAGAGATCGCAATCTGGACCGCACTGCATAGTTTGCGCACGACTAGAGCCATCGCACGGGTTGCTGCGCTTGGATACACACGGGAGCACGCAGATGTTTTGCATGTGCTCGAGGTAACCCCAGAATACACCATTGAAGTGGGCTCGATCGCGCTTGATGGGCTAGGTTGGCGCTTTATCGCGTCAAATGACATCGTAAGGTGTCACCGCTCTGGCAATGTGTACGAATGTACGTGTTCTGCATTTCTACATCGTGCAGCGACCGATGGAATAACGCCCCCAATATAGATAACGGTTCACCGCCCGCCCTCATCTCTATCGCCGATCTCGAAAAGAGCTGTGACAAGATAGAGAGTGTTAACACTATCACGTACAAAGGGGCTCCCTCCGCCAGACTATTCATTGGCCTAACGAATACCGGAGCTCTCATTTTTGCATCGGCGTCTTCTACTTCTCGCATCCTCGCCCAGAGTGCAAACTCATTCACGGTTGCGTCAGACATGGTCATATATACCACCACAGCCCACATTGCGCATTTCGTGCCCTTGACCTCTCTCCTGGAGGGAGACAGTACAGAGGCTGTAAAAAGCGAGACGCGCCGGGTAGAGCGTGGTGCACGCATCGTGATTGCTGTGCCGAGCAATATGAGTTTAGTGCTCCAGATGCCTAGAGGCAATTTGGAGACGGTAAACCCCAGACCCATGGTCACGAGCATCATAGGAGCGGACATTGATGCGTGAGTATTTATAATCAATCTTTTTGGCATCTTGGCATTGTCTTACTTCGTCGGACCGCGCGTCTTGGCGATTACTGTATAGCGGTGATTATCGCAAAGCTTTCCTAGCCTGCCGCAAGCATCGTGTCGACTTGAATGTCCTCGTTGATCGCGATCCTGACTCGTTCGGGAAGCAGCTGTCTTCCTTCATCGAGCAAGTTGAAGATGTCGATCACATCAATCTGTTCCTGACTAGTCTTGGGTATGTCTCGGTTCTACGTTTCAGAACGCCCTTTTGAGCCCGAGTATGTTCGTTTAGCTATGGGTCACAGCCTCCGGAGGTTATCTCAGGGCTATGCGACGGCATTCGGACTGAGTTGGAGCGACGAGATCTTCGAAAATATGTCAACTGTATACTGACAACGTACGTAGTGAAGCGTCCACCAGATCACGAGGCAGGTCTCCAGGTTCTGTTACAGCTAAGGGGTGAGTACTTTCATCCTCCGCAATTCGGGGACAGTTGTCGAATAGAGTTAATCGTAGAAACCGAACCATCGTTGGTCGAAGACGCCGTTAAGTACATCATCTTCCTCGCCGATGCCAATACGTTGTTCGACGTGGCGCTGGGGATGTACGACTTTTCACTTGTCCTGATGATCGCCCAACACGCGCAGAAAGTACGTTGATATTTTTGTCGAACTCTGGTGCGATTTAGCACGTGTGATAGGATCCAAGAGAATACCTGCCTTTCCTCCGAGAGCTACGCGCCCTGGAAACGCACTATCAACGTTTCCGGATTGACGATTACCTCCGACGTTATGAGAAGGCACTGGGAAATTTGAGCCTCACGGGTGCGAACATACCTCAAAACGTATGGATGTTAGTTATAAATCTCTTTCATCCACAGGAGCTGAGCACTTCGAGGAAGCTCAGCAGTATTTACAAAGGCACCAACTCTACGAAGCTGCTCTGTCAATATGGAAGGGGACAGAGAACTACAATGTATGCCATATTACTTGCTTCTACGTCCAGACTTCCTGACACGCTGCCAGACCGTCCTTGGTCTCTATGGGGAATGGTTGTTTGACCGTCGAGAATTCAAGGAAGCTGCTATGGGTGAGCTGGACGCCGTCCAGGACATGGTCTGTGCGCTTACTTTTGGTGGCAGTCTTCACCGCAGCTGCTCAGCCTCACAAAGCGTTGCTTGCACATGAAAAGGCGCTTCAATGGAGAGAATTGTTCGATTTGGCTCTGCGCGAACGTCTTGATCAGGATGGATTAACTGCGATGGCGTATCGTATCGCTGGTGGGCGTACTTTGTTTTAGAATTCAGCTTACGTGGCTGACTTGACGCATTCGCAGAGGAACTGACGTCAAAGAAGAGATACCTTGAGGCCAGCCTCGTCCTTCTTGACTATACGAGGGACGTCCGCGGAGCTGTCGTGGCATTGGTACAAGGTAATGAATTCTCTGAAGCACGACGCATCGTAAGTTACGTGATTCATTTCCAGGTCGCCGTTTTCTGACTTCCAGTGGTTCGTTCGTTCGTATGGCACCAACAGACTGCTCTCAACGGCCAGTCTGAACTCATTGAAGACATCGTCTATCCCGGTGCACTCGAGACCCGCGCACAGATCGCTGAGGAGATCAGCGAGATGCATGGCCAGCTGAGAAAGCAGCTTGATCGGATTCGGGAACTGCGAACGCGGAAGGCGGAAGAACCTGGTGAGACAACGACAATTCATCTCACCGTCCCATGATTTGCCGCGAATCTATCTCGTGCTAAATTGAAGTTCTTCCCTGGTAGACGCTTTCTATGGCACGGAGGACGCTGGCGTGCATAATGTTGATGTCATGACTGACATATCCCAGTTCACCGCCTTCACGCGGTACACTGCGGCACTGTCAACCGTGTCCGGAACATCCAAGTGAGGCTATAATTTCCTACGCTGCCATGCCGACCAGCAAAGCATTCTTATTAAGCATCCGATTTGTGTCAATAGACGCAGCTCGCGCTCGAAGCGCAAGATGGAACGTAAGGTGGGGTCAGGAAAGAAAGGCACCATTGACGAAGAAGAGTACCTCCTCAAGTCGGTCGCCAAACTCGCGGCGCGCTTCGGCTTGGTGCAAGGTGCGTGTGTCCCTGCCTCCCCATTCGCATTCAAAGTTGTGCCGAGTACCCCGCCTGACGTTTTCCATCGCAGACCAGGCGAACAGTCTCGTTCCACATCTCTTGCAGTTCACGCCTGCACATCGGATGGAGGCGCACGGCCTGCAGGCCGAGCTTCATGACTTTGAGAACGAGCTGGCGGGGGTGGCGGACGAGATGTGGCCGGCCGTCTGTGGCGAGGCCGAGGCCGAGGAGCCGCAGGAGAGTTGGAAGACCCGGATGGAGGAGAGGATCAAAGAGCGTGAGCGAGCCGTCAAGGCCGTGCTGAAGCCTGAGCTACGCAAAACCGACAGATGGTGGACGAAGTTGGTGGACGCCGAGACAGACGCGTAGGACGATTGTAGTGCCCTACGTATTACATACAAGAGGAAACCCCGTGGCCCAAACTTGGAAAGACGGAATAGTCAAGTCAGGTCGGACAAAACCAACAGGAAGAGGGAAGGAGCATGGCATATCAGCCATGACGATTTAGAATGTTATTATACTTCTAAAGAGATTAAGCTACTGTGCCTGGTTCTAAAACGACATGCTATGGTAGATTGTAGTAGAATAATATTGTGCTGTATGTCCTGACATACCACAGCGAAGGATCACAGATCATCAACCATGGGATCGGACCCAACCTCGGGCCCCCACTCCCAATGGCGTTCGTCATACCAGAACGCGATCATCTCATCATCCTCAGGGAACCTGCGCGACTTCTCCCCCGAATAAATCAATCGGCCAATCTCGTAGGTCTCGTCCCGGCGCAGGTAGAGGTGGCAGCCAAATGCTGCTTTAGACGCTGACGGATCGGACGAGTAGAGAGAGGACGACGTCTTGGCCTTGATGTTCTCGTCCAGTTTGGAAGGCCTGCGCGGATAAGCGATCAGCGCTCGGGACAGGGGCGGTTATATTGAGTGGAAGCCGAGGTTTTTCCGCAGCACGTACCGAGCCAGGGTCTTGACGACCTCCGCAGCCTTCCCGGCGTCGATGAAGAACGCGGCATCGCTGGAGAACTCGGCAAGCCTCCCCCATTTCTGATAGTCCTGGTGGAACTTGTCGATGTGCACGCCACCCAGGTACATCTGCCACTTGCGCGCCCACGCGTCCTGCCATTCCTCCGGGTCAATGTCCGCGATCGTGCGGCTCGAGTCGGCGCGGTCGGCGCCGTGATAGCCCCAATCGTATCGGTTAACGCACGCGACACGGGGGTGGGAGTTGCGCGCTTCAGAGTTGATTGGGCGGGCGAGGAGAGCGAGGGGAACGGGGGAGTAGCCGGTGTGGTATATGAAGAAGCCGCTTGCCTTGGACGAGACGCGGGGGGTGGGATTGATGCGGGCAACCTAGAAAACAGTCGGCTGTGAGCTAGGGCAAATATGTAAGCCATGACTGACGGGGATCGATCGTACCTTCCAAGTGCCAGGCTTCGCTGCGACACGGAACTGCCATTTTGCGCCGCGCACCATGTTTGCGGGGCCACCTGTCATTTTTTTGGCCTCTAAGCAGGGGACGTCGTGCTTTGTGGTCTTCATACCGGCCATGAGTCCCTGCATTTGGCCCCATATAATCTCGCCTATGAGTAGACAGATATAGAGCAAGATCAATCAACGGCGACTGAAGTAAGCCGCCAGTGACGCACCAGACGTGACCTCGAACGTCCGCACCAGCTCGCCAACCGTGGCTCTGCCCACTTGTCTCCATTCGCTCCGGAAAACATACTCAGCCTCTCTGTGCTTCACATCCGCCTCTGTCGGCTTCATCTGCCTGCCTATCTCGTGTTTAGGCTGCGCGAGAGTCCCTTCCTTGAGTCCATCGGCAAGCACTTCTCTCAAACACTTCTCGCTGAGGCGCCACGACGGATACCTGTGCTTGATGCGCATCAGGACGTCCGCGGGACCCATCGTGCTGAACGAGTTCCAATAGAAGGCCCAAACGAATTTAATGGCTGTGATTATCTCTGCATCGGTAGGCGTATACGAGTTTGGCGCATTCTTGTTGGGAGGACTAGCCTACAATAAGGATCGAAGGGATGGTAATGAATGAGGAAGACGACCGTGAAGACCTTGGCAGAGTACTAACACGTCCTAGTTCGCTGAGCATGGTCGAGAAGTGAGACTGCATCATGATCTGAATGAGTCCGACAGAAAAAGAACCTCGAACCCATTATATGTGCCAGCCGTTCCGTGAATTTATAAGCTGTAGAAGCGAACGTAATAGTACTAGTGTCCTCTCGGCCGCGGCAACAATGAGACGACTGGTGATCATAGTGTGGCCATATCCAGCCATCTCCCAGCTGGGATAGGGTCGGAGAGGGAATGGAAACTGCACAACATCGAAAGTCCCTGCTCAGCATCGCGAACAGTTTCAGTTTCAGCTTCAGTTTAGGAGAACCTCAGAGCGATGTGCTGTACGTCCATTCATCCATGACACTGACCGAGTATCGCCAAGGCCGGTTACGACTGTCTCATTTTATGATAAACTTCGCTGGCGTCGATAAGATTAGCAAGTTGCTTGCCAAGTATTCCCAGATTTGGACGAGCGCCAGTCACTTGACTCTCCTCCGCATCTGATAAGCGATGCATCCAGACCCCGGGAGACAATCGAATCCTAAGCTATTCGTGGATATCTCCAAGTGTCACGCCACATGGCAGAGGCACACAAAAACACAAAGTGACTATCCCCTGCTGAGGTCAGCTATGGAGACCAGTTATTCGGGATCTTCACGGACTTTTACTGTCGTAGAAACTTAACGCAGCAAAACTACTGTTTATGTTAGTGTTGTCAGTGGCCAGCCATACTCCAGTCATGGCTGGCCAAGTCACCGTGACCTGTGGCGTGCGAGTTCAGGGAGTTCCAGGCAAATTCCTTACATATGTAGTAACACCTGCTGACAAACGGACCATATGAAGCAGGACAACGAACACGACCCATGATGGCATGATGGGATTGACGATCAGGGAAGGCTGATGTATATTACTGTTATCATTTTTTGTTTGCTAACGGGGCATCTTTATATCCTGTGATTGCAAGAAGTGTTACTGCAACGAGAGATACAGTACCATGAGGCTGACATTCACGACGACGGCACGGAGCATGTTTGTCCTGGACAAGTCGCGTAAGGGAAGTCAAAAAAAAGTGTCTAGAATTATATATAACACCGCCTCTTTCTCTACCTCCGTAAGTTCAATCCCCAGAATTTTTTTCAGCCCTCACACCTATGGTTCAAGTGCCATCCTGACGGCAGCCCGGTACCGAATTCGAATAAGACGTTTGAGATTGATTGCTAACGTCACTCAAAGTTAGGGACAGTACACAAACTTGAGAGTACTAGCTAATAATGATGACAGACAGGAGGCGGGGATGTCCGACGCAAGTCGGACTGTTGGAAGTGAGGTGAGAAGTCTGAATGTCAATCAGATCTTCCATAGGGCGCCATGCATCATTCTTGCACACAACAACCCCTCATCCGTGGTAGCGGAAATATCCAAGCAAGCAGTACAATCAGCAGAACGCCTTGTTAAATCACCCGTCGCTCTTTGCCGTTACTGGGACCTACTGTACATTCAAGGCAGCGATCTTGAGGCCTGCGAGACACTGTTCTGGCTGACTGTAATCACACTCCACACTATCATCGCCTTGCATCGACACGATGTAGGCAATGGACTCTGGCATAAGATGTTCTGGAATACTAGCTGCCTGTGCTTCAGCGATTGTAATCTCCGCCTCCGTCCACACGCGAAGAAACCTGGCAAGGGGTGATAGGGTTCTTCATTCCATGCTGTTACAGCGGTTCTTCATGGTCTAGTTTTGGCTCTTGTCCGTAAAGGGTGGGACAAAAGCAAAAGAGACGCCCGCATTCATTCATTTTGGTTATTGTAGACATTAGAGTTCCCAGAGGACTTCTTTCTGGGGTTTGTCAGTAGAAGGTGCTGCAGAGCTTGCTGTGAGTGGAGCCTAAAATGCACTGGATTATGCATGGTTGAAGCATGGTAACGAGCGTGGTTGCGGTGAGTCACATTAAAAAATAAAGGATCTTGAGAAAAAGTAGGGGGTATATTTGAAGGCTACTCAGTAGTACGCGTCCCGCGCGCGCGGGGATCTATTATGTATCACGTGACCACAGCATACTGAATCACTTTCTGTGAGTGGACAGAGTCGATTTCGTACATTGTGACCGCGAATACCATATGGGGATGTGCGAAAATGGGGGTCCGCGATACTTTGGTGACGCTCTAGGGGATACTTCGTTTGCTATGCAGGAAACTCGGAGTAAACGCGAAAGTGGCTGTTTCTGGACCCCGAAACTGTTTTAATAGAAGGTCCCCAGGGTCAAAAGACGGGAGTCTCCGTACTACTAATCCATAGTTCCTAGAATACAGGTCTTTCATCTCTGGTAAATGTATCTCGCGATATTCGAATTCTCCACTGCCGCATGTAGCTTGATCTGTGTGCCGTCTATTCAAATTGCGATTTATTCTCCTCTTCGCCTTCCCATGGAAATACGATGACATACAACTGGAAGCAGTGTCGTGAATTACACTTGAAACCACTGTAGCGAATAAAAGATCCAGATGCAGAATGCAACGGATACCACGCCAAGGTGCATGGCCGTTACAATCGACCTATAATCCCCTTGTCGGACAGCTCCTTCATCTCCTGCTGCGAAAGACCCAACTCTCCCACAAGCACCTCCGCGGTGTGTTGGCCAAGATCAGGACCCGCCCAACGCGTGCGCGTTTCGCATCCCTCCAGTACTGGCGCGATTTTTGGCATCTTCACCACCCATCCCTCACATTCACCCTTTTTCCCTTTGCCGACCAAGACATCTTCAACGGCGCCTCGAGCCTTGATCTGCTCTCCATCCACGATCTCTCGTACGCTCACCACGCGCCCAACCGGGACCCCAATCTCCCGCAGGGTCTCTAAAACCTCTTCTGCACTCCGCTCCTTTGTCCAACCCGAGATCGCCTCCTCGATCTCCACCTGCCGTTCGACGCGATCGTTGTTGTGCTTGTATGCGGGTCCAACGAGGTCCAGACGGCCGATGGTATGCATCAAACGCTCATACATCGAATCCGCATTCGCACCGACGATAACGTATACAGGTGAATTAGGTGCAGAAGGTGAAGGGAGACACGGGTATGCATTGGTGGGGACGATCCCAGTCACTGAGGAGCCAGAAGGACCGCGAATCTTCGTCATGGTGTCAGCATGTCGGCATGTCGGCATCAACACAAACAAGACCAAGACTCACCTTTCCCTTGCGGTCATACTCAGGTATGATGCCCTCCATGAGGTTGAGCATGCTATGCACACGCTCAAGCGTCGGACGTCTAAGATAACTGATAGAGATGAAAGACCCACCTTTCTAAGATACTTACATCCACCGTAGACCCCCCAGGCAGGCCTTTATCCTGGTTTCTGCGACGCGCGAGCAGTGCAAGCACCTGTCAAATGCAGATGTGTCAAAGCTTGATCACAAATCCATGTTGTACGTTGCACAGACTGACCGTCCCAAATGCGGCGTGCAGACCGGCCACCGAATCTCCTAAACTGAGATTTGGGCGCACAGGAGGCCCAGAAAGCTCCCCCGTTTGGGGGTCAGGGAATCCATTGATGTATCGGAAACCTGATTCTGCTTCACACACAGAGGCATATCCGGGGCGTTCTGCCCACGGTCCAGTTTGACCGTAACCGGAGACGCGGGTGAAGATAATGGAAGGATTCAAGGGACGAAGGTCTGCAGGACCAAGACCCCACTTCTCAAGAGCTGGAGCAGAAGTTATAAGATGGTGCGCGCATGGTGTCCGACAAACTAGAACCTACTTCCAGGCTTGAAATTCTCAATTACGACGTCGCACTTCACCGCAATCTTCCTTACTAGTCTATACATACCCGTGAATTAGTGTGAGACAGGCTGGACGTGTTAACTGTAGAAGTTACGCACGCACGGCCTTCATCCTTTCTCAAATCGATTGTCACGCTCTTCTTGTTCCTCCCCAGACTGCGGAACCATGGGCTCGTACCATCAACATCTAACTCGCGCCAGACACGCAGCGGGTCCCCAGAAGAAGGGGGCTCAACCTTTATGACTTCTGCACCAAAGTGCCTAAAACATATATCAGACATTATCAATCGATGCAATGTGCGGTCGTGTCGATTCTGAAACGCACCCGAGCAGCTGCCCGGCAAAAGGGCCGGCAATGAGCTGCCCAAGCTCAAGCACGCGAATACCACTTAGTGGGAGATTATCGGGTACTTCAGACGTAGAGGCGGCTGTCGTGCTGCAGTCCACATCACAGCAGAGCCAAAAGCAAGCTCGTCATCAGGCTTGCAAATAGAGCTGAAGATACGCACAACCTGTGGACGTGAGAATACGACGCGGAACGGAACGTTGTCTGCTTCAAGGCTCGAGTCAACATGCTTTGTGCCGTTTATACGTGAGAATCTTGGATATAGAATATACGCCTGAGAGAAGTCTAGGGTTTGAGGTGCTCGGGGTATTCGCATATATGAATCGACAGGCGGCTCTTGATAATCTGATCCGCCAGCACCGTCGACAGTAGTAGAAGAAAGGAGTGCAACAGAAAACATCTTCGGGGCCGATATAAGTACTCAGTCGGTCGTTGTGGTTGAAGGAATAGAGTAAAGCACGCGCTGCCTGCGCATCGCCAGAACCCAACAAAGGCAGCGCGTCGGCCGATTACCCCGAGTAATACCGATAGGCGATTCCTTCACAATTCTCGCTCTTCTGGATCGTCGTAGTTTTCGAGGAATCAAGCCAAACGCGGGACATCATGAACTTAAGATACCAGGCAGAGCTCACGTTCAAGCGGCATGACCGTCAAGTGGGCGTTTGACACCGCTGCCAGTGGCACTTGAGCTATCGTTCTTTGAATACAAAATACTATAATACTGCTGGCCTTCCGTCGGTCCGATCTCATGATCCCGCTGATACAAGCAATCAAACATGAGGTGGCCTCGATTGCTGGCCTCAGCAGAAGCCTACATCTTGTGGGGGTTCTACCCACCACACGTTTTCATTAATATTCCGAGTGGGCGCTGATTACCAGCACAGGTGGCTGAGTCTCTCATCTGCGTGGCACTACTGCCGACCTGCCGAATGCTAGGATATTAATGCGTCCTTGCACCTGTACACACGGGGTTGGGTTCACCGCTCGACGGAACGTGATCTAATCGATCGTTCATGGAAATCATGGCGGATCCTCGTGTGCAGCATGTTGAGACGCCCATCTTATGGCGCCGTATGGCACCATCAGAATGAATGATTAGGCAATGACAAGATGAGCAGTGACTTAGTCGAATGGTATCGGTATCGATGATCTAAAACACGCCATAGACCCCTGGTCTTGTGTTAGTCGTGTTGTGTGCAAGCTTGCAAAGAATCAGAATTCAATATCTATCATGCTGTCAGTGCTACCACTGAAATACATGTCAACGAACTTCTATTGTTGAATCTACTTCTTACTACTACGTTGGTGTCCGTGAATGAAGACACCAGTACAATAAATGTGGGTAAGTATGGGGGGTTGCAAACTACGAGCTACATAGTGTCCGAGCGTGTGAGGTGGGTACATGTTGATTTGTGCACATCTATGTAGAGGAACGTTCGAATGGCCTGTTTTCTAGTCATGAAGCGTAAGTAATTTCTAAGGTAGCGAAAAAGCGATGAATCGTGAAATCATAAGGAATCGTCTCAGAACCCACCAACATAAGAGTGAAAAGCA
>QLPN01004850.1:392-17790 GCA_003314395.1 Albatrellus ellisii | reverse complement strand
GAATGATGATTTAGGAAATGGAATGGTGTGGGGGGGAGAGTGTGAGGTCACTAAGAGGAGCTTAATACAATTGTGAGGTGCATGCTAGATAGCAAGGTCACAACTGTGAGAGGGAGGAAATGGTGAAGGATGAGACAATACACATAAGATGCTTCATGCTGAACAAGCAGATATCTCAGATGTATCAAGCTAGAGAACTATCTACTACAAAGGGGTCCAATATATACTAAAGGGACTGGTGCACAGACCATGCACTATTATGGTAGGGCAGGCATATGTAACTAGAATGCACAGCATCTGTGAGAAGTATCAGTAAGCAATGTGCAGCATTGCATAGCATCAATAAGTGTCTGTGGGAAATGTAGTCATAACTGTACAGTAAGTGGCCTGATGACTAAATGGATATGAGTCATAGATAATCATGATAAGATCAACTAATCATCTGATAAGATGAGATAAGATATCTCCAGTAGATCTTGAGTGATAAGAGTAAAAGAAATTGTAAAATGAAAAGAAAAATAAGTACATTCTGACAGTATGCTTGGTTGAATTCACTCTGGGTATGATGGATTCACTGTTAATGTCAGATCAGTTGAGTCTGAAGTTGTAATTCCAGCAGTGAATCTTGATTGAACAAGAGGGGTGGACAAGGTAATGGTTTCATCTCTGTGAGTTGGTGTTTGAGGAGTAAAAAAGGTTTCCACTTGGGGAACTTCTTCAGAAGTGTGGATGGGGTTCATGGTCTTGGGGGCCTTGAGAGAGTTCCTGTGCAAGATGTTGGTTAGGATCTTGGTACAAGGCTCTGTCAGTATTCAGAGATTGTGGGTAATGAAGGTACTCATTTGGGAGATACTTTGATGTAATAGTAGCTTGATTTGTTTGTGGAATGCCAGCAAACAATAGTTGTTTCTTTGGTACTATCTTCATTGGTTTGGTAGATCCACTGGTTGTGTTTGTCATGGAATGTATATTTGTCTTCTTTGGTTCAGCAAGGGTAACCAGGATGTGATTTCTGAGGAGTTGTCTATGTTGGTGACACATGTTGATGTCTAATGAGATTTTTCAGTGTTAATTTGTCATCTGTTAAAGAAAACAGGTTGAGGTTTGGGATTGGTGCAGGTAAAATAAACAAGTTGGTGATCAATATAAAAGAGTTTGTTGTCACTATTGTGTTGAAGGTAATTGGGTCACTGGCAATCAGTTATATTTAAGGCAATAGAGTTTGCAGGAGGAAGATTGGAATGATAATCTCCAGGGAGATTTGATGATGTAGAAGCTGTAATGTTGGCACACACTTCCTAGAAGTGTGATGGTTGTTAGGAGGAGTTCAGGGTCTTGTAAAAGTGCTAAGAGCAGCCTATTGGACAGTCTTAGGGAAGGTTTGTGATAACTATACCCCTGGTAACAAGGTAATTGTTGTGTGCTTGATAAGCATAGTAAACATTCCTGATGATGATGGAGAGTGAGATCAAGGAGATAGTGATAAGGATGATACTCCTGATGACTAAATAAAGATCCAGAGTGACAGGTTTAGGATGTCTTTAGTGACACATAAGAGATCTTAGACTTAAAGTTCTTAGAGGCTTATTGAGAGAGAGAAGATTGAGCAAGATCAAGTGCAGTATAGGAGAATCCCTAGATTGTGAAATTGATGAGACTGGGGTGTAAGACCACCAGGCTTTCAACTACTTATACAAAAATTGAGTTCTAAGAATAGTAAGAGTAGTCAAGGTTCACAGATCAATGATGCTTGTGCAGCAATCAACAAGATCATGTGACCAAGTCACATCCATTGTAAACTACAAGTAGCCACAAGCACAAAATGAACAAGAGATAAACAAAGATAAACAAAGGTGAGATAAGATGAGTCCTTGCTAATTGTATAGTAATAGTCCTTAGCAAGTAAATGTTATAATAGATAAAAGAAGATAAAAGGAAGAAAGATGCCTCATAATACTTGGAGCTAGGCTCACACTCTAGTATATAAATACTAAAGTACTATAAGATGATGAGTAAAATTGATCTATTACTATAGATATACAGTCTGTAGTAGGTAAGAAAAAAGAAAGAAAAAGAATTATGAGGTGCCAAAGCAAGTGCCTTGTAACATGATCTATAGTAAGGACTCAATCACCATACCTTATAATATGACAGTATTATAAGGCATTGTATCATCTTTTTGTTCTCTTTATTTATTTATATTTACTCGCTAAAGACTATTATTATACAATTAGCAAGGACTCATCATATCTCATCTTTATTTGTTCCTATTTATCTCTAGTTTCACTCACACTTGTGGCTACTTACTTGTAGTTTAACACAGACAGAACTTAGTCACATGACCATCATTGATTGCTGCACAATCATTGTTGATCAGTGAGTTTTAGCTACTTGTACTATACTTGGGACATCTCATTTGTATAAGTAGTTGCAAGACTGGTGGTCTTAAACCCCAGTCTTGTCAACTTCACAATCTAAGGATTCTCCTATACTGCACTTGATCTAAGCTCACTTTCGATTCACTTCCAACTCTAAGAACTAGGTCCAAGATCTCTAAATCACTAAGTATTGCTAAGACATCCTATAGTCACCAGAGCTATCATTCTCATCACTATCTCATTGACCTCCCTCCTCATCATCATCAGGGATATCTATCTCAACCATCTCATTACCAGGAGTATTCAATCAACAAATCCCTAAGACTGTCCAATAGGCTGCTCTTAGCACTCAGCTCAGATGGAGGAGGAGAAGGGGCAATGTCCAGAGGTCCTAAGTCAGCACCATCAGCAGCATTCAAATCCAAGTCAGAGTCAGAGTCAGAGTCAGCTGGGTGAGGAGGAAGTGCAGAGGGCAGAGGGTAGAGAACAGAAGTGAGAGCATCCCCCTCATGCAGCAGAAATGTGAGTTCATGAAACTCCACATCCCTGCTGATAACCTGCTTCCACAGAGCACAATCCCAGAACACCCAGCCAACAATCCCAGCCTCATACCCCATGAAGATTATGGGATGCATGCACAGATCCAGTTTTGACTACTGGTGACCTGGGGTCCAGATGTATGCACAGGACCCAAAAGAGTGCAAATGAGAGATGTCAGGGCAGTGTCCATGCTGAGCTTTGTATAGAGTCAACCAGTGAAGATGGTGAGCTGGAGAGGTTGTAGGAGTGGATAGCTGTGTGAAGGCCATGCTCACAGAATCCAGCAGACAGGCTGGCACCATGGAGGGAAAGTATGCAGTCCAACATGTGATTCCAATGTTCAGCATGGCCATTCTGTTGAGGTATGTACAGGACAGTGAATTGGTGGGCAATCCCATTGGCAGCCAAGATGGAAGCTAGCACAGGCAGCCATGTATTCATATTCCCCTCCACAATTTCTCCACAGCACTTTCAGGTGGTAGCCAGTTTGGTTTTCTGCCCAGGCCAAATACTGTGAGAAGGCAGCAGTGAGCTGATCCTTCCTGCACAGGGGGTAGACTACTCCATAGCCTAAGAAGTCATCCAGGCATGTGGTGAAGTAGAGACCACCAGTGATAGAGGTGACACACATGGGGTGCTAAGAGCAGCCTATTGAACAGTCTTAGGGATTTGTTGATCTAGTACTCCTGGCAATGAGATGATTGATGTAGATGTTTCTGATGATGATGAAGAGAGGGATCAATTGTGAGGCTGACACTAACATCAAAACTGAACAACAGAAGAAAGAGCTAAAGCAACAAAAGAATCAATCACACTTCAAGCTAGTGGATATCCCAGATGTATAATCAGTAAAGTAAGATGATAAAATACTAGAGGCTACTGCACCTAGCAGATATCCCAGATGATCAGAACTGGGGATAAAACACTAAGTGAACTACTGTATATGTAGTATTGGAACTAGTGCACATACCATGCTATGCACTATAGGGCCAGAGTATGAGAACTAAAAGGAATGAGATCATAGCTAATAATAGAAGGGACATGTCGGTGCTGTACAATAAGCACAGCAACTGTGAGAACAATAAGAAAAATTCTGCAGTCACAGTGAGAAAAACAGTTGTAACTACTTCATAAGCAGGCTGATCTAAGATTAGACAACAGGTGCATCATCAGCTGATAAAGATGAGCAAAAGGAATGCATGACTATGGGAATCACTTTGATAGATCAGGAGCAATTGTACAATCTAGTGATAGAGACATAAGAAAAATAGGAAAAATGAAGAGGAAAATAAGGGAAATAATAGCAGCCTGACATCAATGAGATAGTGATGATAATGATAGCTCCAATGACTATATGAGGATCAATGGTGATGAGTATAGGTGTCTTAGCAACACTTAGTGACCTAGAGATCTTAGACTTAGTTCTTTAGGGTTATGAAGTGAGTTGTAGACAAGCTTAGATCAAATACAGTATAGGAGAATCCCTAGATTGTGAAGTTGACAAGACTGGGGTTTAAGACCACCAGGCTTGCAACTACTTATACAAATGAGATGTCCTAATGATAGTGCAAGTTGTAAGAATAGGTGTATGAGCACAATGAACAGGAAGATGATGTCTAAATAAAAATTAGCTTCTGGTGCCATAGATGATAGATGTGGCACTAAGGCCTGATAATATGGAGGGATACCTATGGTAGGGTGTATGCCAGATGGAGACTGGAAGAAGACAATGCCAGAGAAGATTGATGTAATGTAGACTTTTTAGCTAGAGTTGTAAGATGATGTGTTGATTTTTCACTACCTTATGATGCTGATCACACTGTTTACTTATTAAGTATACTTATATCTATCTCATCTTATTGGTATTTCTATTCTCTTTATAGTTTGAGCTCCTCTTCAACTCTACTTTGCTCTTACTATATCTTCTTTACTTTGTCTTTGTCTTACCTCAGCACTTCTGCATGTGCTGAGCTCTCTCTCTTCTGTGTACCCTTTGCCCTCAGGTACACATCTTCTCCATCTTACAGATGTAGCAATCTTGCTCTCTCCTCTTGCTCTGATGAGCTCTAGTTCTTCTCACAATCTCAATCTGTCTTGGGCTTAATGCCTGTCTGTTTTATATCATGGTCTTCTCTCAGTTTGCTGCCCTGCCCAGATTCTCAACATGATGGAGAGAAGATATAGTGTCAGTAAGATAGAGTTTGGATGGAGCTAGAATGTGTAAACCAATCAAAAGAGATAAGTAAAGAGGTAATCAGAAGAGAGAAGAATAAGATGTAGATAAGATGAGAAGATAAGACCAGATGAAGATCAGATGGAGACAAGACAAGATGAGGACATGATTAGCATGGTGCAGTGAATAATAAATTCAACACAAGTAGCTAAGGTTCACAGATCAACAGTGATTGTACAGCAATCAATGAGATCATGTGACCAAGTCATATCCATAGTGAACTACAAGTAAGTAGCCACAAGCATGAGATGAATGAGAGGTAAACAAAGATAAACAGAAGACTAGATGGGATGAGTCCTTGCTAAATGTATAGTGATTGTCCTTAGCAAGCAAATGTTATGATAAATAAAAAAAGACAAAGAAAAGAATAAGACATCTCATAGTACTTGGAGTAAGACTCACAGCTCAGTATACAAATACTATAGTACTATGAGGAAGAAAGAGATAGAGCCCTTACTATGTAGAGTTGGAGCTAAGCTCACAGCTGTAGTAAGACTATGCTCTAATAGTAAGTAAGTAAAAAACAAAAAAAAACAAAAACAAAAAACAAAAAACAAAAAAAAAAGAAACAAAATGTTATGAGGTGCCAAAGCAAGTACCTTGTAACAGAATATTGCTAGGAGTTCTACCCAATATATAGTAAATGAGAATGTGCACAGACCTAGCACAGTAATGTAGGGCAGGCATACAAAAGAGAAGAAAAATAATGATATATGAGTAGGGTCCACAGTAAGTGTGAGGCAGATAATCACAAGGGCCCCCTTCCTTGATACTGTATACATATAGTATAGTTGTGTTTAGAAATCTATAGTTTGCATGTTCAGTGTGTCTGCACAGGAATGAGCCAACAGAGAAAGAAAGAAAGAGTGTGATATTGAGAGCGGCAAGAACGTAGTGGTATGTGGTGTGGGGTAATCCACAGAGTGAAAAGACATGGTTAGACATTCTACAGAAAACATCTAAGAGTGGTAGGAAGTGGGGAATTCTGTATAAGTAGTGGGCATTAAACTAAGTTCAAGTGGAGTGTGGAAAAACAGTGTAGTTAGAACGTGTTTGTAGTGATGTAAGTGTATTAACATAAGGAAGACATGTGTTAGCTTATGTGTAGTGTAGCTGAATGAAAATCATGAACATTTCCAAAACAGTGGATAGCTGAAATAACACTACCTATAGTGGTGGATACCTGTTCCCCCAAGGGAGGAGTCAGGAAACACTTTGGAGCTTGACTCACAGTCACATGAACAAAATAGACATTGAGATGAAGTTGTGTTACTGAAGAAAGAGGCAAGGTAAAATGGTGAAAGACAAAACTAGGAGATGGTCATCATAGTCAAGAGAGAGAGTCTGTCAAGTCATGCTGTCCTGCAGAATGTGAACTGCAGCAGGGTGTAAACTAAACATAATGTGACATGATGTGTGGTAAGCATGGGCTTACAAGTGGATGTGCTATAGGTGTCATCAGTATACATATGTGATAAGATACAGTAGTGTGTAGCTCACCTCAGTCAATAGTGGAAATGACATAGGATCTTGGAAGTATTTTTATAAACAGAGAACTGAATATGTAACAAACATGTGCACATGGCATGTGATGGAGACAGTGGTGGAATGAAGATGACAATAGACACTTGTCAAAATGAGACATCAGCCAGAGCAACATGAATAGAAAGTGAACAGAAAGCTCAGACATGATGTCCTTCCAAATGAGACAATATTCACCTTTCAACATTATACATGAGTTTACATCAATATCTCCAGAGTGCAGGATCCACACAATATAAATATTATATATGTATATACATATAATGTTTATATGGTGCTGCTTCTACACTCTGGAGATATTGATGTAGATTATCCAGGAACTCCAGGGGACAGGCAAAGGGCAAGCCTCAGGGGCCTACTACTCCATGATCTGAGGGTTGAAAGTGGAGGGGACAAATGCTCCCCTTATATTCCAATACCAGCCAAGCAAGGAAGGGGGTGGAGTATAAATAATTGAGACTGAAACAAGTCCAGCATGCACAGAAAACTTGAAAGGAATGTAAAAATTAAAAGTGAAAAAGCAAAATAAAAACATACAAAAGAATACAAAACAAATGATTACAATATATGAACTCCACACTCATCAATACTTATCTGATTCAACACAAGAACCTAAATTCAGCCAAGGCCAAGATGATGTTGATAACATCACTTCAATACCACAAGTTCTTCAATGTTGAGTAAGCAATGAAGACATACTCAGAGGTATGTTCATGGAAGGGACAACAAGTCTTTGCCACCCCTCATTGCATAGCTACAACCTCTATGATGCAAACAAGGACCTGCATGTCATCTTCAAAGACCTGGCCCAGAGCAGCACCCTTATGGGCCAGTACTTAGGGCAGATATAACTCGGCTAGATCAAGGAATATACCAGCAATGAAGGCTGAGGCAGTGGGTGGGGGACACTTGGGATCCAACATTGGCCACGGGCTGCACATCCAACAGCACTACCAACAAATGTGACAAGGGCAATGAAGGTGGTGCTGGAGTAAGCATGCTACAAGATACAGTCCTGGTGTCGGCGACCTGTCAAGAACATAGAATGAGGGAGTCGGAAGCAAGTCCATGACAACCAGTATTCAAATGGTCACAGAAGGGAGAACAGAGGAATCCATGTTTTTATATCCAACGTTGTAACCATAGGTTTTTATATGCTGTACTATGTATCAGTCATTATTGTCTTTTAGTGAAAAGTAATGGTACGTCTTCGCGTTTCTGTATTCATAAAAGTACGTGTATAGTTGTCCGTGAGCAATCACCATACAATGTAGTCAATCAGTCCTTGGCAACCCCTAGCATGCGGGGATTTATTGTCCAAGCAACGTAGTTAGAAGCAGACAGCAATGTTCTGCTATGGAAAATGCGATGGAGAAAGACATTTACAAACTATTACTGGGAGCAGGAAACGCAAAAACGACAATTCAGATGTCAGCATGTCACATTTATTGTCTTTTATTGTGAAGTAATAGTATGTCCTCCAATAACATTGTGTTTATGTACTGGCAAGAGTGCAGTGTATAGTTGTTTGTAGGCAAAGACAGGGGGACGTAGATCAATCACAACATGGTCTAGGGTCAGCCAGTCCTTGGCAATTGTAGTGCATGCTACTGGAAGAGGGAATTATTGACGTTGTCATAGCGGCGAGAAGAATCAAAGAACCATGGTCAACACCCTGTGACAACTTTATAACAATAATGTAAAAATGTGGTGGTAAACCAAAAAGTTGTGTTGCTTAAGCATGTATTGTCAGGTGATGTCTGACGTGAGCATATGTATCAGTTGTCATTGACAAAAGGGACTGAGTCAACACGACACAAAACATTGGTTCACAAGACCCGAAGTGGCATTCGGGATTACCCTCCTCGATGTCCCAATCAAAACAGGAACGTAGACATCGTTGTCGAGGTACATGTAACAATAGCAGGCGTTATTAGACGACATAGACATGTGTGGATGTAACAATAAGTGATAGTTAGACACTTGCAGAAATACTGATAAATATAGCGTTGGCGGAAGTGGCCATAATAGTTCCACTGGCACAGGGTAGTAATTAATGCTGACACGGATAAGAGGCTATTTCGTGGAGTCAACGTTATGCTGTACTTTGTGGTAACCCTCATCGGTATCCCCCTGTTGCAAGTGAGGAGTTAGACATACTGTACTAGTATCTGATGTCAATGCGACGAATCCAAGACCAAGAATCGTGTACGAATAATCAATCTCAGACAATTGTCATCCTATGTTGATGCTACTGTGTTCCATCATGTACTATCGTGCGTTGCTGCTGCCATTGTGTCGGTGAGGGAAACGGTGCGGGAAAGAGGTGCAGCTAAGGGAGAGAGGGTGCTGACAAAAGGTGTAGCCGAGGGTAAAGAAGAGGCACAAGCAGGCAAGGTGCAAGAGAGCGTGTGACTGAGGGAGAGCGCATGGCTGAGGAAATGTATAGAAATGAGGGAGAGTGTACAGGTAAGGGTTGGTCGAAGGAAGAGAATGCAGCCGATGGGGTGAGAGAGGATGAGGGCGCGAGAGAGGGCCACAACTCGGTCTGCAGGCTGGGGTAATTGGCCAATAGCTCGATGTTCCGGTGGTTGGACGGGGTTATATATATAAAGCAGATACCTTGATATGTACTGCCTTTGGATAGCGTCAGGGTTACTTTCAAATGCACCAACCTTTGAACTGCACAACCCGAGCGGGACCCAGATATGGCAAGCGCCGGTGACCACATATTGTTCACGGAAACAGGGACACTGTTAGGGTTTAGCATACTGGAGTAGCCAGACACCTATAATCAGGATTAACAGGGATCTCCGAGACGAACGCGAGAGCAATACTGCGATTGCAACAAGAGGACAAATGACAAGATACAAAAGGAGGTCAAGATGCCCTTGTACGACGTATAATGAGTTAGTTTTATAGTACTCGTATCTGCTGCGGTTTGATAATCATGAAACAAAGGATAGGCATAATGAGGGGGGTTACAGCCCCTTGATCACTCCACTGCTGCGCATGTGGAGTGGAACATTGTAGAATATGAGAGAATGAAAGAAATAAAAAGTGCGTGCCTCTAATTCCTGACAATACCCCTCCGCTACGCTCTTTTCGCCTCGAAAATAGTAATCAATCATAGGCGTCAGCATCGTTTCCTTCATACCCATCATCGCCATATCCCTCTTCTGCGATTCTAGCATGCTGTTCCTCCTGTCCTCTAATGCACGTGATCAGATGTTCATCATTCCACTTGTTGCACTCGGGGCAACATAAGTACTTCTCATTGCGAGGGTAGTTTTGACGCGTGGAGGTCGACGCCCGAGAAAATGGAACTGCTAAACAGTCTGTCCGCTGATGACCTACTTGGTGGCAGTTCCAGCAGATAAGAGGGCCTTTCTTCTTTCGCCATGTCTTTGCAGCTCCTCCTCGTAGCCGATTCGCTACTTCTCCTACCAGTGGTAATGGAGCGGGTATGGGTAAGGGAGGAGGTGAGGGAAGCCGTGCAATATAGCTGTGAGCCATATGAGGACGGAGTCTATCTTTGGCGTCAGCATTAAGAAGTCGGTTAGATATCTCGCCTAGGCCCCAACATCGTTGTGACAGAAGATGCGTGAGATGGGTCTGGAATGCCTCTAGTGCTCCGACACAATGGTACCATCCCCTGAAACGATCTATGTCTGCCGTCACCCCGGCATCATTTAGAAGTCGGGTTGCATGGTCTAGATGGATGTTAGTGGGGAAGGTTACCATTATGTGGGCGAATTCTTCAGTGACGTAGGCATGATGGATGGGGTTTAAGCGATTGGCTGCTGTGGGTTCTGCCATGGGATATTCATGCCTCCCGGCGTAATGGACAGGATTTTCTCCCAGATCAATATCTGGGACAGGCAGAGTGGGATCGGGGGATGTGCGGAAGAGTGTCAGAGTGTTGTAAAAGTAATCGGTGGGTAGATCGTGGAATATTTGTGCGTTAACGGGGGCAACAGGAATAGGAGGGGGAGATGGATGCCGATCAAAACATTCGTCACAAAAATGAGGGGTCATGGGATGTCCCAGGACTAAATGGGTGGCGATGATCTGTATAGTGTCGACGTCGTAGAGGTTAAGCCCGTTGAGGGCATGAAAGGTTTGATGATACTGGTTGGCGAGGTTGGTGTTTTGATGAATATGGTGATTGTGAGCGGGTAAAGCAGGGGGAGGGGTGATGACAAGGGGTGAAGGGAAGAGGTCACTATGATGCAGAGAGTTCGAAGAGAGGGAAGGGGAACGATGATGGCGAAGGATAGGGGAGTTTTGTGTGGATTTGGGATAAATGGGGGATTGATTGCGAAACATTCGCCTGATGTGAACAGGTAATTCTGCGAAAGGGTCTGGTGTGGGAGAATGATGGAATGGAGAATGAGGGATAACGGGGGAAATGGAACGAGTATCGGTAGATGGTGAAGACATAGTTTAAATAGAGGTAGCGGCTTCGACGAGGTGAGACAATTGTATCGTATACCAGGCAAAAAGGGAGGTTACAATGAAAATATAAAGGATGAGAAGAATATCAATTGCAAAGATCATGGACGAGATGGGGGTGTTATGGTCTCCTCTCAAGTCCTTTTAAGGGGAACAAGAGAGGGTGGGAGTTGGATCATGAAAGGTCGGGGGGCGGATGGATGACGCGAATGGAATGATGCTACAAGGTCCGAGGCATGTTTCATATCACGGTGTGAGAGCCATTCGTCTTCGGTTGAAGGATAACCCTTCCAATGTACTAAGTATTGGAGATGACCTCGGTGCCATCGTGATTGGAGGATATCTTCAACTTTGGTATGTTCCTCTCCTTCTACAAGATCCGGAGGGGGTGGCATATGATGGGGTCCATATGCTGCGGTTTCAGTATATGGGTGAAGGAGGGACGCATGGAAAATCGGGTGTATCTTCCAATGGGTTGGCAGCGATAGGCGATACGTTACAGGGTTGATGACGGCGGTGATAGGAAAGGGACCGTATCTTTTTGGGGCAAGTTTCATAGAGGGGAAGGCAGAAGAGAGGTGGGTTGCGTCTAACCAAACGCAGTCATTTTTTTGATATGATGGACAGCTAGCGATGGATTTCCAAGTTCGGTGAGCGATGGATTGGGCTGCTGCTAGTTCTTTTCGGACGGTCTGTAATAGAACTAGTCGTTTGGAGATTGATGGGAGAGCAGATGTAATAGGAATGGCGGGTTGAGTACGGGGATGATATCCCATAAGAAGAAAGAAGGGTGAGTATTTCAATGTAGAATGAATATGAGAATTGTGCGCGAATTCTGCGGTTGTAAGAAGGGTAGACCAATCATCTTGTCTTGCTGTGCAAAACATGCGTAGATATTGTTCTAGCTCTTGATTCATTCGTTCTGTTTGTCCGTCAGTTTGGGGATGATAGGCGGTAGACATTGCTTGTTTGATGGATAACTTTTGGCAAAGTTCTTTGGTAAATTTTGCAGTAAATTGGGGTCCTCGATCTGAAATGATACGATGAGGAAGTCCAAATCTTTTCCAAACGTAATCTTTGTATAGATCAGCAGTTTGAGTGGCAGATATGGAAGAGTGACAGGGGGCGATTACGGTCATTTTGGTTACATCATGATCCATGAATACCGCTATGGCATCATAGCCGTGCGATAGGGGGAGTTGCATGATGAAGTCCATGGAAACCGTGGAGAATGGTTCAGCTGTTGGTTCAGGTTTGATGGGAAGGAGGGGAATAGGAGTTTTATTTGGTAAGTTTTTATATCCTTGACAGATGGGACATCTGTCAACAAAATCGAAAGTATACTTTCTCATTTTTGGCCACCAAAAGGTACGTTGTACTAAGTCTAGTGTTTTGAGTCGTCCAGGATGTCCTGCTGTGGGGGTAATATGTAAACTTTGGACAATGTCATGTCTGAGTATGTCATCTTTTGGGACGTAGAGACGTCCAGAGTAGTAAATTACCCCCCGTTCAATCGTCCAATGTTGTAGAAGTTGAGTTTTTGCTGGACTAGAAGTGTTAGCTTGAAGAAGACGTGATATGTCTAAAACTTCTTCGTCCCAGTTAGTACAAGCTTGTATACATGAGAAAAATGCGTTGTCAATGATGGTAGTGGAAATAGGGCAGATGAACAAAGATGGATCTAGGACGATTTGATCTTCATTATCATGGTTGCCATCATCATGATCTGATCTTCGTGATAGTGCGTCGGGATGACCTGCTTTTGAGCCAGGGACGTGTTTGATCTGAAAATCGAAACGAGTTAGATATAAGGCCCATCTAGCTTGTCGTCGCGATAGTTTTTGAGCGTCTCTGAAAACTTCAAGGTTTTTGTGATCAGAGAGAATGGTAATGCTATGGGGAGCGCCTTCAAGATATTGTCGCCATTCTTCGAGTGATTTGATGATGGCCAATAATTTTCTGTCATAGATATCATAGTTGCATTCAGCTTCTGAAAAGGATTTGGACATGAATGCAATAGGATGCCATAACCCATCCTCTCCTTTTTGAGATAAAACGGCTCCACAAGCACATTTTGACACATCACATTCTGGTTGGAATGGTTTAGTCATGTCAGGGGAGATAAGAACAGGGGAGGAGAGGAATTTGGTTTTTAGGAGATTAAATGCATCTTGTTGCGGTTGATCCCAGTGCCAAGGGATATCCTTTTTTGTCAGATCATGTAATGGTCGAGTGAGATGTGAAAAGTTACGGATGAAGCGTCGGTAGAATCCTGCAAACCCTAGAAAGGCTCGTACTTCTTTCAGTTTTGTAGGAGTGGGCCAGTTTTGGATCCCTTGTAATTTGACTGGATCCATGGCGGTCTGTCCTGCGGAGATGATAAGTCTGAGGTATTCAACTTGTTCTTTTTCAAATTCGCATTTCTCCGGTTTGAGATAAAGAGAATGATCTGCGAGTCTTTGTAGAACAAGTTCAGTTAGTTGGCAGTGTTCTTCTATTGTTGCTGTGGCGATTAGGATGTCATCCATGTAGATAAAAACCTTTCCTGTGTCTAAAAGGTCACGGAATATTGAATTCATCATTGTTTGAAATGTCGCTGGAGAGTTCATAAGACCGAAAAACATTACTAGAGGTTCGAACATTCCTCTATTGGTTTTGAAGGCAGCCTTCCATTCGTCTCCTTTTTTGATCCGTATGTTGTTATATCCCCATCTGACATCGAATTTGGTAAAATATTTAGCATGTTTCAGCTTGTCAATGATGTCAGCGATCAATGGAAGAGGATATTGATTTTTGACCGTAAGACTATTCAGTTGACGATAATCTTGTACTGGTCGTAATTTACCGTCCTTTTTTTTGATAAAAAAGAAGGGTGATGCGAAAGGAGATTTTGAGTCTCGAATGTAGCCTCTATTCGTCATGTCTTTGATGAATTCATCAAGTGCGATTTGTTCTGTTGGATTCAGTGGATAAATCTTGCAATTGTTTTCTGGAATCGCATCTGGTTTTAAATCAATAGCATGATCCCAGTCACGTAAAGGAGGAAGAGAATGAGAGGCTTCTTCGGAGAATACTTTGTGAAATCTTTGGTAACGGTCTGGTATTACCGTTATTTTGGGAGTAGCGGCGATAGCTAATTCTGTGGCTTGAGTTGTGCGTTTGACCCATTCTTCATCGGGCAGTCCCATAAAAAATTCATCCCCTTTTTCTAGTGGTAAGCTGGCGTTGAAATTGATTTTTCGAATAGACGATGTTCTTCTTGATCCGGCCTGACAAATAGCTTTTTGACATTGTGTGAACAGGAGTTTTGAAGTGACCCAATTGATGTCAGGGTTATGTTTTTGAAGCCAGGGATGTCCTAAAATGATATTATCTAATCCAAGATCAATGATGAAAAATTTTACTTCTTCTTCGTGATTTTGAATTTTCATTCTAAGAACAACTTCGTGTGTAACACGTCCTAATTTGTTTTTGGAGTTATCCGCGTTTCGAACTATCCTGGGACGTGTTAGGGGGATCGTGGGGATTTTGAGTTTGGTGACGAGTTGATGATGTATGAAGTTATTAGTGGCTCTGCTATCCACTAAGGCCTTTTGTTGTTCGAGTCTATGACTTCCCTGATGATTACTGATCTGTGCTTCAAGATATAATGCATGAGTTGATGTTACAGAACATAATAGATCATCAGGGTACAATATAGTGGTTTGAAGACGCGTAGAATTCTTCAAACCCTTCAAAAATCCTCCAACATAACAGACAATGCCACTCTTCCCTCCTGTGGTAATGCGTGTATAGTTTCATAAATCCTCCTAACTGCGGCTTCATCATAAGTAGGAGGTACTGTTTGTTCTTCTTCTTCTTCATTGATAATGTTTGAAACGCGAGTGCGTGTCTGGTTCGCGATAGGAGGGGGAACGTACAGGGCATATGGGTAAGGAGTTGGGGGTAAAGGAGTAGGCGGCAATACTTCTTCTGCGATACGAATTCGTGGATTATTTGTTTTTGTTGGGCATTGATTGGCCATATGACTGGATTGCCGACAAGCGAAACACTTTCCTTCTCTTCGTAACTTCTCTCTCTCTTCGTTTGTCAGTTTTTTCAACAAGGGGCATGATCCTGGTATCTGTCGACGTCGATCAACATCCATTACATTAGGATCCGGTCGAGGACGACTAGTGCCAAAAGAGGAAAAGGATGTACGAGTCTTCTTTTGTTCCTTTCGTGCGCGCCATTGGGTGTCCAAGATAGTAGCTCTCTCCATCCATTCGGCAAACGTTTTTGGGACTTCGGAATTGTAAATCCTATCAGCAAGACCGGAATTGAGGCCTTGTTCGTAGTAATCAAGTTTGGTTCTGTCGTCTGGAATAGCGGCGTCGTGTGCTAGGGCTAAGAACGTTGAGTTGTATTCTTCGATAGTCTGCGTCCCTTGTTTGAGTTGTCAAAGTGCTAAGTACGCTTGTCGTACTTTATGGGGATCTTCGAATTCGGCCTTCAGGCTTTTGACGAAATCGGTGTATGATGGGTAAATGGTTCCCATCAGATTTTCCATGGTATACCGATCGTTGTATGCTTGGGCCATGCCTTTTGTCATGAATGACAAAACAAACAAGATTTTTTGTGCATCGGATGCATGAAGGTCTTCGTAAGCAATAAGATATTTGGTACAGGATAAGATATTTGGTACAGGATAAGAAGAAACTTTGAAAGTTTTTCTTGTTTCCATCGAATTCTGAAGGTTTATTGATTTTTAAAAATTGCGTCTTGGTGGTGGTGGAAGTCATAACAACGTCTTCAAGGATGATTTCTGGTCGTGGGAAAAGTTCCGGGGGTGCAGAGAAGGGAATTGGTTCAAGGGAAGTGGTGGCTGTACTAGGGGTAGTCGAAATACCTTCTAGCAGTGGGACGTCTGTGTGGGTGTTGGTTATGGGATCGAAGATGTACGAACGTACAGAGGGAGCAGAGATGTCTTGACTATAAAAGCCCAAAGTATCAATGTGCTGTTGCGTATCTGTAATTCTCCAGATATTGTTGCCTAGGTATTCGACTGGTTGGTTTCCGTAGACGAAGGTGTCTCGTCGTTTGTGAAACCGAAACCCTTGGGGTAACGAGGTGGGTGGGGAGGGAGCCAGGATTGGTTCGTGTCGGAGTGGGGGATCTTGACCTAATGTTAGGGTTTAGCGTACCGGAGTAGCCAAACACCTATAATCAGGATTAACAGGGATCTCCGAGACGAACGCGAGAGCAATACTGCGATTGCAACAAGAGGACAAATGACAAGATACAAAAGGAGGTCAAGATGCCCTTGTACGACGTATAATGAATTAGTTTTATAGTACTCGTATCTGCTGCGGTTTGATAATCGTGAAACAAAGGATAGGCATAATGAGGGGGGTTACAGCCCCTTGATCACTCCACTGCTGCGCATGTGGAGTGGAACATTGTAGAATATGAGAGAATGAAAGAAATAAAAAGTGCGTGCCTCTAATTCCTGACAGACACCTCGGACTTGTGATAGTAACAACGTCGGACAGAAACAGATGCACTGCAGCAAGACCGGTCGCTACCAGATGTAGGGTCCCAGCACGCATCTGACACGCTTAGTCCATACGCCGCGGTTCACAAACTCCCTGAGGCACAACGTGATGCGGCTTGGCCACAATATTTGTGCTGGGACAGTCGATAATCCCGCAGACCAGACCACACACCAATTGTATCTCACAGTCGCTATTGCCAACCGACCCGCATGGTAGTTCCACTGCATTCTTGCAATTGATCTGGTCCCTTGTTCATCAAAAATACGCCGGACCTGTTTTCATGGAGACGCCCTTCCCTTATACATGGCGCTTTTGCCTCCGCAGAGTCTGCACGCTGTTTTCTCCTTATCCCTTCCTACTTTCTCTTCTCACCGACTGTGTCAGCACCCTATCTCATTCTTTCCATCCTCACAACTACGCAGCGCGTGCTTGTCGTTCCTTTTCTGTATATCCCTTCACTAGTACTGTCTTTCCGTCTCGACATCATGAAGTTCACAACAGTCATCCTCCCTGTCGCCGCCATCTTCGTAGCCTCCGTCTCGTCCATCCCCATCCGCAGGGGCGTCGACCCGAACTTGATCCCCGACCATAGCTTTAAATCTGGAGTAAACCCCACAGGTGAGTGCGTACAAACACACTCGCTTTCGAGCCGGTAATCATGCTGATACCTCCACTACAGGGTCCGGTGACTGCGACGGCGCAGTCAAGGGTGCCAG